>JAPYYZ010002797.1:0-24366 GCA_030522705.1 Eretmocerus eremicus | reverse complement strand
TTTGCCTAGGAAAAGAAATATGTAGCTCGGAGATGTAACCAAAAAAAGGAATATGAAGGCTATGAATCAAGACTGCGCTATAACAACCACAAGAACGGGTTGCCATCGCCCCCTGAAATCATCACCAGCTCTTGACTTGAGACACTCGAATTACCATCGAAGCTGGGTTTTCGATATCCTTGTGATGCTCTGTGTTTTTTAAGGATCATTCGTTCCAAGACGATCAGAGCAATGGAGGCTCTGTCGGATTTGCTGCTTCGACGATCGAGTGACTCCTAAATTGACCCTAAAATAACATTTGTCTAAAGCGCTTATGATAAATTGACGACTGCTGAGGTAATTGTAAGATGCAAAACGCATCAGCACAGAGTATTGGAGTTGACTTCCGCGATTTGGAGAAATGCGTATGCCAAGTTGTTTGCGGCAAAAGTAAGCCAATGCGGCGTAGGATGTCATTACTGGCGATGAGTGTAATCGAGACTGACTTGATGTTTCGAAAATCGAGGCGTTGGGAAAGAATAGAGCAGGAAATGCAAGCGCTTAATTGCTTGATCGAAGATGAGGAGAGCTCGCTTGTGCAAATCGAGGACTCGATTGCGTCACGAGTTGAGGGAGGGTGCGTTAGATCATTAGCAATTTATTCGTTTTTGGCCAAACTCGGAAAACTACCAAGCTCGAGAGAACAGTGATCAAATACCGTTTTGAGACGACTGAATTATTCAAAGGCAACTATCAATAGCTAATTGGAATATAAGAGGCGCAGCAAAATTGAACTATTCAAATTGAATTGTGAACGTATCACTGAAGCAAGACCATCCCGATGCACAATATCGACTTGATAAAAGGAAAAGGTAACAAAGACAAACATTTAATGAGAAAACTGACTACTTTTTAGTACCGAACATTACTGGTCCGAAATAATCGTGAACAAATCAAAATTTGTAAGATTTAGGTGATTGAGTCGACGAATTCATCTGCTTCATTGCGAGCATCAACTTTTCTTACAATTTCCACGTTATTCCACGAATAACGTTCCCGAGTGGTACCGTTACAGCTCGATCAGAGTCATTCAGTAAAAGCAGCCGGTGCATTGAATGATAACGTGTTTTGGAAGTCCCTGACATTGAAATTCTGTTCCGAGAAGATAGAAAGAATTCAGATGTTGACATTGAAACGGTAACCTTGTGTGAGATTATAATCCAAAAGTTTTTCATTGCGTTGTTCAACCGATCGTTGCACTACGTAACTTTTCACACATTGAAACCATTGATATCACGAGATCCCGAGTTTTTCCATAAATTCAATACCAAAATCGATAACAAATGTTCACTCTCTTAAAAATAATGGAACCCGTTTGTGACAATTCCAACTTCTGAGATAAAATTTACAGTACAGTATAAAACATTTCGAATACTCACCATGGAATAAGCATAATCCTACAAGATTAACTAATAGACCCAAAACGCCAACTTGGACGATGAGCTGGGGATCGTGAAGCGGTTCAACTTCGACGAACCTCTTGCAAGCCTCAACGGTGATACTAAAACACAGCGCAACTAGGAAAACGGCGTTAACCAGAGCTCCCAATACTTCAGCTCTGGCCCAACCGAACGTATTCTTGGACCACTTCTTTGGGGACATCTGCAAATTTCAAATTCCAATTACAGATCTTGAGTCAATATCTATACGAGTAGAGAACAGAGTTGCGATGGACAATTAATCGATGCACAAAAAATGCATACGTGGTTTGGGGGGTCGCAAAATTTGAGAGGCACGCGATCTCTGAATTATGGCCAGCATCCGTCCCATCGTATTATTACGTATGAGCTGTTGTACAATAGATAATTATGTCAACGATCTCAGCTGATAAGAGCAGTGACCCAGAATACAGGTTTTCGGGTTCGCCTGGGGCCGGAATATTTCACATTTTCATGAATGCACGATACTTTCATAAAGACCCGCGGAGCCTCGGCGTGGAAATGAAAATTCAAGTGAGCGGAAATCCTGCTTTTTCCACGAGCATGAACGCGATTTGCTATGTAATGGTGTGATTGAAGCTGAGCCTGGTAAAAACGTAAATGGGATGCTATCCATCTGTTTCTCAATTTGCGCATTAGATGGCTTAGAGAAAACGAAGCGTTTCCTTAGCGCTTCTTGGCAAGGAAAAAAAATATGTGTGATTGAACGAAAGCCACGTGACCGCAAGGATGCCACTATCGGAATGAGCCCGCAAATGTGGTGAGTGATGAATTCTTATGTGGCAGGAAAAAGTCTCTGTTCATGATCGCGTTGTCAAATTAATTATTATTCCCATTGATAAAAACCTTGATTTACACGGAGAGGATTCTCTGTACAGCCGTGCGGGTTTTGAATTACAATATTAGGAGACAAGGGAGTTATCAAGAACACCAGAATCGGTACTTATGTCAATGGATAGTTGAAATTAGTTTGTTGATATTTCAGACAATACTAATCATTTTGTGTAGCTATGTTTGAAAATTATCGATCACGTACTGATCAAACACTTCGCTGAAGACATCGCGGGCGAATATGATGAATTTTGACAAAGGCCTCGGATGATCACTCGTGTGCTCTCAAGATGACATATTATCCCATTCAAACAATAGAGTGGAAGGACGAAGTTCCACGGTCGATTTTTCAGGGCGATTGACGAAATTCCATTATTGGATCTTTATGCAATCTTTCGTGATCTCGTGCGTTAAAAATATTGCGTGGACTAAGCTGACATTCCTCGTAGCGCATTTTATCGGTGCGAAAAAAAAAATATCACAAATGCCTTCCTTACACGATTTTACATTCAAATACCGCATGAGATTGTCTAGACTTCGTAAACGGGCCGCGGACACTGAGTTTGTGGGTTTTTTCACAATTTGGGTATACGAGAATCTCGATTTTTCTTTCACGCCGCGCGGTGCGGGTTCACTATACAAACGTATACACATCATTTCAATCACTAATCATCTATCCTTCGGCAAGAAATCAAATTCAGTGAGGTAATACTGAAAATTTTCATTTTCGATTGGTCATTCGTTATTAGGTGATAAAGTATGATATACTGGTGGAATCCTCCTCGTCCGTTGGCTGATCAATGATGTTCAAACCACAATTCTTTCCACTTGATTGTTACGGACACTTTATTTAGCCATAGCCATTTCGTACGAGTCCGGCGTTTTGAATGTATATTATGTGTCTTCCTAGATGACGTTTCATAATATACACGTCGGATTTGTACGAAATGAGTATGGCCAAAATAAAGTGTCCGTAACAATCAAGAGGAAAGAATTGTGGTGTCAATACCAGATGGTAAAGTACATACGTCGAAGTTACATTAACGGTTTGGATTCGAAAACTTCCACCAAGAATAAAGCGTAAGTATAATTTTCAACTTCTTGCGGGGCCTTTGGATACGCCCTTACAATTACAACAAAGCAAGGAGAGGAATATATAAAAAAGAAACGATTGAAAAAGTTATCCAGAGATAACGTCTATTAACAAGGAAACTTCCTATTTATAACACTAATGGTTCTATAACTGAAATACTAACGGATAATGCTTTGTTGTCATAACAAAGAATCTGTGGCAATGGAAAAAGAAGGCAAAAAACGTTGAGCGCGAAGAAAAGATGTTATGGGTCATGTCCAGGACAGAATGGAGCTTGATTCACTTCTCATGACTTTCAATCATTTTTTTCGTTCTGACCGTGATTGCTCTCGCTATACATTCTGCTAAGAAGAACACCAGGCTCTAACAATATTTTGTACAATTACTGTAAATTTGAATGGATTAATAGTGGATTGTTGAATACAGCAATGTAAATTAAATAATTGGTTAATATTTGATGGGTTCCTGCTTGAGCCTAATGACTTTATGCTCAATTTTACCGATTTCCACAAATAACATGAAATACTCACTTTTACAGAAAGGAATGCCACAACTAACGCGGCAACGTCTGATAACATGTGAAAACTGTCTGCTATTAGGGCCATGGAATTCGTGACATAGCCCACAATGATTTCCACTAGGAAGAAGAATGCTGTCAGCCACAGCATAGTTAAGAGACGACATTTTTTTCCTGTGAACTTTGACATCTTGGGTTACCTGCAATGTTGGATTTGAGAATTAAAAGGTGTTGGGAACCTCTTGCAAAGTTTAGAATATTATTTGCATACTTTAAAATTGCTTTTTTCTAACCATGAACTAAGATCAGAATGATGAAGATTAGACAGAACAACAAGACAGAAAAATTGCCATTTTTTCTTTTCCAGCAAAATGATGAGTCTTGTCTCATTTGAAAAAAAAAAAAGATTGATTAACTCATGATAATTGACATTTGATAATGAAGCATATTATCTACAAATGGATTCATATCAAAGTCATAGATAAATAGATAAGGTCCTAATTTCTGTGAGATTTGAGATGGCCTTGAGAAATTTATCCAGCATGCTATCACCTTAGTTAGTGGGTCATCAGTATTCTCCTGATATCATGATTATAATACCCATGGAAAGCACTTGAGACTTACATTATCAATTTCCATCATGAAAAACTATATTTGCAGTATAAGTTCCCATATCCCTAGGAATGCCATTCAGGTGTTTCAATATACCAAATTCTTATTAGATAAGTGCCACATCATTATCACTAGTAGATCCATCTACACACAACGACATTGAGCCAAAAGATTGTTAATCGTAGGATACGATAGAATGTATTTGAATGGTGACCCAGACACCATATTGAATCTATCTTTCAGAATAATCAAGAACAGATAATATCTCCATCAGATGGAGAGTTTGAAATGACCAATGTTCCTCCAAGAGTTCAAGATTAGATCCTTTCATTGATTGAAGTAGATTTCAAAGAGAGATAGAATGTGCATCTTGAGCACAAGTTGATCTTATTTTCAGCTATCCTATAATTTCTACAAAAAAAATTATAGCAAAAATTTTGAAGGATCTTTAGCTGAACAATGAATTATAAAATACTTAATTCAACTGGAAAAGAAACTCTTTCCCTTGCTCATCTGGGCTCTTGCATCTTGAATACACAAAAAAGAAAATCGCTAGCACAAAATTACAGAACTCAATGAAACTTGAGACAGTTCTACTATGAAACGAGTTTCTGTGGTTCAGTCGATTACCATCTAAATTATTCACTCAACAATGATTAAACATAAAGCAGGTTTGTTTTGTGTGAATATTTATGTCATAGATGTCATCTAGAATTTTCACACAAGGAAATCTTTTAAACCAAACCAAGACATCATGTTGAGATTCCAACAACTCACTCAAAAATGATGAGTAGTTCATACACAAGTAACTTATTCTAGAAGTCCATCAAATGAGCATTGATGAAAAGACATCACAGTATGATTATCTACCTCAACTTTCACTTCTGAAAAAATGAGTTCAACATGATCAGCCCCTAAAAAAGTTGGAGAGGTGTCAGTCCACTCAGTCGAGGATGCAGTAAGTGACTCAAACAACTCAATTTTTTTTTTTCAAGACAGGCAGTTCTTCAGATAGCAATTTTAATTGAAAAAAGGGAATATATTCAAATGGGTGAGGGATCCAAACCGATATTGAGAAGCTGAAAAAAGTCGAATGACGACTCTCCATCAGAATTATCAAGTTGATTAATCTTCAATTAGTGAGGGGTCCAGATTAGTTTGTTGACATACTCGTGCGCGACTGTTGCAAATGCATTTCGAACGTCAAAACAGCTCTCACGATTCACAATAGCTTGCGGTGTGATCGTAAAGGCAGTTTCTGCCTCAGCTAATCTCGATTTTTCATCCAATGAATCTCAAGGGCCTCTTTACCACGAGGATAATGAGACACGATGACACGACTATCTCCTCGTCGTGCTCGAGGAGCGAACACAAAATATATTCAACGAACGGATACGCGGAGAAGTGGGTACATGCTTGGATAGATGCGATGAGCTAGAGGCAATTTTGGAGCGGATGATTGACGCCAAATCTTAGCACAATAGGCTTATCTCGCGATAAAGGCGAGCCGACGACAATCAGACAAATCAAAATTATGTATGTAGGTAACATATCTCTCAGCAACCGTAAATAGGTTATGTTATGGTTCTCCAAGTCGATTGGAAGGACTAGGGCCTAAAGGTAGGGTGGATTCAGACCTCGTCGAAGATAATGTGAGCTATCGCTCCAATTGTCTCGGGGTCGAGGACGAATGGGACGGGTTTCATTTTTGCACACATCACTCACTTGCGCCCGCGGTGGCCAACTCGCTCGTTCGAGGATATGCACCAGAGAGCAGAGATGAGTTGCACTGTTGGAGGTAGAACTGCAGGATGCCAGGATTGTAATTGCACTCTGGACTCTGTGAACACTGGGTATCAGGAGCACAGCTCGTCGACGGTGCCGGGAAAAATGCCCAAGAGCATGTCTGTCGAGAGGCTGACGCCGACGGGCGCTCATCGACTTATCGCTGCCGCTCGCGAATGATCACTGCGAGAGCAGCCGAGACACGAAGAATATGTAAAAGCGCGACTATATACGCTCCCGTCAAGCACTCCTCTCTTCTCGAGATCGGAATGAGAACTGCATGCTGATCGTGATATAGGCTCGTGTGCACCGCGCACACTGACGCAAATCGACATCACTCTTTTGATCAACACAAATACACACAATTGTGTTTGTCGCGACGCTGTGAGATCGTGTCGCGAGTCTCGCGAGACGGGCGTTATTTTTTGCGATTTGCATTCTTTTCGATTGCGGTTGTTCTCTGTCCATTTAATTGTGAGTCAACAAAATTCCAAAGTCTTGGGTATAGATAACTCGACTTAAAATGCAGCATTTGTAAGCGATTATTTATTAATGGTCTATATTACAATAATGGAGTATAAAATATAAACGCCGTTTCTGGAAGAAAGCATTTTCCAGAAACATCAATGATTTTTCTCATCAGGATTATTAATAACTTACGATATCACCTAACGGTTATTTCATTCAAAGTACACTCCAGATCAATACTTTTAACTGAATAACTTTCGTCGTGTGTACAGCCACTTTACATACAAACTAATGTAAAATTTACGTCCAGAGCTCATTCATTCAACTTTCGTGATCATTTTTACATTTCTAAGTACATTATTGAATGAAAGTATGACTTTCTCCTATGATTTCAGTAGTTCAATTGATCAAATTAGAAAGAAGTTTGCTAGTAAAAACATGGATGATAAAACCATACAATTCATGGAGTTCGACTGCAGATATATTTACATTTTACGTTACCGTTCTATACAAGAAGACACAAAATTACCAATAGATAAATTGGGAAATTTTCGTCTCATTAAGGACAGATCGAAAACAATGAGTGTGATTGTAATGCAAACAGTAAAAAATTTACAACTAGGTATACAATATCGAGACGTCAAGGCATGATCAGTCTTTCAAACCATGTTCTAAAACAAAACAAAAATAACGTTTCCAAAAAGCCAACAACTTGCAATGCAAAGATCGAATTTGTCACTCATCACATAGTCATAACATTTCAATATCTCTTTTCTTCCAACTTCCGCAACTTGGGTTTCATTGCTTCATTATAAAGATCAAATAGTTCAGAGGCTTTCAATCTTCCTGCTGACGTTTTAAACATTGCGCGAATCGTTTCTTCATCATCGTCATCTCCTTTCTCCAGTCTATTTGTCAAGGCTGTCAACAACTCCAGAGAGCTTGGTTCGAGAGTGTCAATGACTGCGGAAACTTTGAACTTGTTCTTATAAGCTTCAAGTACAGCCTCGCATAATTTTGTATCGTTACCGACGATCCTTGGCAACAGCTGTAAATGTTTTTGAATGCCCACTGTACCTACGTAAGCTCTACAACTAGCTTCACTATCATCAACCTCACTCAGATCCAAAATATCTAGCGTTTTCTTCTTTAGCGCTTTCTCCGTCAAGCCGCCCATTTTTTCCTTGAAAAAAAATTGCCAGTATTAATTAGTCTTCACATGTTACTCATTCCAGAGTATTTTTAATATTTCAAATCTGTGTTCATTACTGAATCGACGTGAATCACAATATTACGCTCAGGGGGTTCGAAAAGTCAAGCTCGAAATACGTGCCTCATAAATCGAGGGTACGTCTGATAGTGGTATCAGATTTGATTATGAAGGTCAACAATTTTTCAAATAGAAATCCCCATTTTTGACTTTAGATTCAGAACGAGCGAGAAGTTTTACGTTCAAATATGTCATAAGTTGGGGTAACCCTCGATAGGTCGTTGAACAGTAGGTCTTCCCTCCGTGTTTGCTTCAAGATGTGTCCCTGTAGTGATGGTAATCCCAAATTCATCCTAGCCCTTATTTGGGGCTACGTTTTAAATGCGATTCTGCATGCTGACTTCAAAACTCCCAAACAAGGACTATGCCAAGTTTGGGCTCACTAGCAACGGTTCTTCCAGATCCAACAACTTTTATCAAAAATATCTTTCGACTCAAAGCCTTCTTGTAGACTTCTCAACGACCCAAAGGAGGTCACTGAACCCATGAAGTAAAAGAACTAAACTGAATGTACATAAAATAAATCCACTTTTCCATAATGTGGAGTCAAAAATGTAAGTTTCCACTTGAAAAAATTCTTGAGGCCTGAAGGGGGGGGGGGGGCGCGGGGGGGGGGGGGGGGGGGGGGGGGGGGGGGGGGGGGGGGGGGGGGGGGGGGGGGGGGGGGGGGCGGCTTAGGGCACATAGTATCTAATAATCAGTAAGTAATTAGAAGAAGTTTATTACCTTGTATCCTAGAAGTATTTTATCGGCGTCAAATCGTTTCAAGAAAGCTCTGAATACGAATTCTTTATTGCATTTGTCCATGAGCTCATCAACTACTTCTTCGTCGCTCTTTTTCGGCACTTTCGCTGGGCTCGTTTGCATTGAATTATCAATTGATAGTCTGCTTGGTCTTTTCATGGGACTGGTCTGCATCGAAGTGTCAGTAGACTGTCTCCTTGGCCTTTTACTTTCGTAAACCGCCGAAACATTTATAGAATTGAAATCGCTGTTGTTGCAGTTTTTCATGACTTCCTCGAACAAATCGTTGGATTTCGCTTTGTCCTTTCGCTTATTTCCTAAGGGTGTACTCGAAGACACCACGTTTACTGTTCTCTTGTCAGGTGTATTACCACACGCTTTCATTTCAAACTTCAACAATGCTTTTCTGACACAATCAATCTTTGGAGCTTTAATAGGCAGTCTGTTGATGTCACGTTCAGTCATTTGAGCCAAGTCACCGACGGAATGGATTGATTTGACATCGAGGTGTTTCGACAGATTATTTGTGAACAGAGGATCAACAAGATCAGCGCTGACAGACTGCACAGATTCAGCACACGAAGTCAAAGACGGATAAACTGGTAATGTTGAATCCAAATTTTCTGCCTCGATCAATTGAGCCACGCTGAAAAAATCGACGTCGAATTCAGAAAATGTTCAACTCAATTCAGAATGATTTATCAATTGATTCATCTGTGGTTAACAGAAAATATATTTCTCACCTGTTTTGCGTCTCTTGACTATTCGGCAGATTGGAGAATATTGAATCGGTCACAGGAAGAGTATCACTCGCATCTGCGCAAGGATTTGAGGAAGTCCTTGCAGGCCTTTCTGATAGACTTTCGAGACTTGAGGAAATGTTTTGCACATCAACTGTGTCTTCTAGGCAGCCGGCGGATTTAGAGAGTATATTGGACATGTTGATGGAATCCAGTTTAATAGAGGACTGATTCTGATCATTTTGAGTGGAAGTTTTGACGACATCAATGATTTCATCACTTGCAAAAGTCAAGTCACTATCAGCAGGCGTCTCTCCACTTTTTGAATGACCAAGATTGTTCTCGCTTGGAATTTCTATCACGTCACATTTGTCTAAGCAGTCTGGAATTTCAGATAAAACTGTGGACAGCTTCAATTTGGGATTTATGCCTGGAATGCCGATCAATTCGTTGTACGAATCGCTTTCGACACTGTGAGTCAATCCGTTTTCCTTTTCCACTTTTTCGCTTTCAATCTGAATGAGACGGAGTCGTGATTGTCTTCGCGATTCTTTCCGTGAAACGGGACTTCGAATCGATGGGAGTTTTTCAAGTCGCGGCGGCGATGAAGAATCAGTCATGATTTCATAACCCATCTCTCGAGAAACTGGCGGATCAGCAAAGCTAACTCGTTTTTTCTGAAAATTATACATACCGTTACTCTATTTTATAACGTCAGTATAAATTGTTCAGACTTTCATTGGTATAAGCACTGTATTTGTAATAAATAGATATTCAGGCAGGTTTGACTGTGATCTGGTTATGAGTCACATAGATGAATAAATTATGCAAAAGTGCAACACTTTTTTGTATGTTATGTTGGAAAAATCACTCGAACGACTAGGGAAAACCGGGAATTAACGGGAGCTTTTGGTGGATACTCTGATAATGCGCCAGGATGAGTATTTTAGCAACATTTTATCATACTTTTCGATAGTTGATTACTGATAGTAATTGAGATTGAAGACAAATCATTTTTGTGACTATGCTACAAAATCTATGCAAAATTGTAGAAAATTGTGCATTTATTTGCCAGTCCCTTTAGTATTCAATATAAGTGATAATGGAAAGCCTACATTCAATGTAATAATCGCACCAAGTTCAATCTCACAGCATCACCCTATTTTGATCCTCGTGCGGGCTAGGCCCAAAGACGATAATGCAATATGTTGCAATGGATTCTTCAAAAGGCACTATTTTGATTATTGTTTTCATAAATGAATATGTTCAAAAAATGCACACTATCAGATAGCGAATAGATGGCAGATATTTCGATAATTTCGAGCGCGCGGGACCTTGCTCGTTGCAACCTGAGTCGTTCAATTTGTAATAAAATGAGACAATAGACAATATAATATGTGTCTTGATTACCAACAGACTAAATGAAAAAAAAGTATTGCTCCTCAATCATATGACTGAATAAAGTTTCCAAAGAAAGTGGAAAGCAATATGATTGTTGAATAACTTACCCTACTAGGAGTATCAGAGTCAGATTCTTGAAGCCGCTTCAAAATACTTGCACTAGGTGAAATTGTTAAAGAAGGTGGATTCGCATTAGACCACTCGAGCATAGGCAATTCTTTTCTTGATCTAGTACTTGGAGAATCGTCACAAGAAACTTCCTTCTCTAGATCGCTGTTTTCGCTCTGATAATCATCATGTTTATCGAGCTTGGGTGATATTCGTTCACCATCATTTTTCAAATTGGCAAACATGGTCATGGAGGGAGAGGCACATCTATCAGAGGCTAAAACCTGCTTCATGTTGTTCATATTATTCATATTGTTGAATATTTTCTCTTGTCGGCCACCTCTAGGACTCGGCATTTCTCGATCTGTTTCTTTCAAGCTTTTTTCCTTCTTATTCAGAGGTATAATGGTTACCTCGTCATGAGTTCCAACGTCAGACTTTGCGCTGTTATCCGCATTTGAAGATTTTTCAGTAAACGGCTGCTTGGTGACGAGGCCAAGCATCTGCGCAGCGCGATTGTTGAGCGGAAATCCTCTAGATCCTAGATCTGAAGAGCCGAGTATTTGAGCTTCTGGGCGACGACGAAAGATTTGCTGAGGTAGCTTGCTTGCCTGTATTTTTTTTGAGAAATTACAAGTTTCAATATGCGGAGTCTCAATATTTGGAAAGTATGCCATTTCCGTGAAGAAAAAATCGTTATGAGAACACCCATTCCATTTTTCAGTACAATCCACGAACAGAAATTTCCAGGAAAATTTACGGAATTCGCTGACTTTGTTATAGGCCGAGTTGGATTAGTCTTATTCTATCTGTGACAAAGTCGGTGACTCATGACAAAGTCGGTGACTCAAGTAATATCCTAGCTCACAGAAGCCGATCTAAAATATTCAATTTGACAAGAATCAAAGGGTTCAGCGACTCACCAGAATCACTCTCCAACTTTTTAGCATCTGAATCATCAACTTCTATACTTGATGATATAATTGAGATTTCACTAGCATCCATGGGAGTTTCAGCAATAATTTTTTCATCGTCATCAAGAATCTTTTCCGTTTTCACATTCTACCAAATTTTAAGAGCAATTAAAATCACGCAGGTCGAATAGCGGATGCATAGCAATCGACTTACCGGGAGGGTTTCTACTTTGCTCAACTTGATGAGACACTCAACCTTATCAATTTTGGAGCTCGACGAGGGCTCTTGTGAGCTTTCGATAATATCGGAATCTTGGGAAGATTTGATTTCCGAGTTTTCCGTTTCATCAACATTTATATATGGACTCTTCATCGCTACAGTATGAAAGAAAATATTTCAGATTAGAATGTCGCTAAATCGCAGACAATTCCCAATAAAGGATGGAACTTACGAGATTCAGAAGTATCCTTTGTAGATTCTACTTGCGTTGTAACATCTTCAATGTCAATCACCTCTTGAGTCTCGTCGGCATCACACTTTTGAAGAGTGACTATGTTAGACGTTCTACCAGATAGAGACCTCCGAGTGCCCGGTTTACTGTTTGTTGGTTCTTCGACTTTCTTTTGAATTTCTTTCTTTTGGAAGGCTTTGGTATCGGGTTTGGTTGCGGTGCTGAGATTTGTACCCTTCAACGAACGCCTGGTCGTTGTGGTGATGTTTCTTTGAGGGTATAATTGTTCAAGTGGCTCAGATTTTATCACAGTAGACGTATCGACAGATTTATCATCTTTCGATTTTTCATCCTTGGAAGAGGCTGATTTCTTTTCAGAACCTTCGCTAGATTTGCCCACGCTACGTCGGCTCGGAAGAGGTTCGAAAACCATATCAATTTTCAGCCGCGACATTTCGTTCATTTGTCTCTTGGAGATTTTTTTGTCGTCAGTTTCTTGCGAGTCCTTTGGAGGAAATTGAGGTTTCAGGCTTTTGTTGGTGGAGTTTTAATAATAAAAGATATTCTCTAGAAGAAGTTCAGGGCGAGTGTCCAATATATTGGACACTCGTCATTTCATATCAGATGACTACAAAGAATATTCGTCGGGAACTGTCTCCTTATTTCTAATTTTGACAAAATCCGATTTTTCCATTAATGGGGACTGTTGTGTAGTGAATAAGATAAAAATCCCTTTATAATTTTGGAGAAAATAAGAAGCCCTATCTCATTCTCGAAAGAATAGAAAACCCTATCTCACGCATGAAAAAATAAAAATCGCAGAATTCAGCTTAAAAAAGCCGTATCTCAAGTTTTTGAGAAAATAAAAAACCCTAACTCGTATTCGAGGAAAAAGAAAGCCACATCTCAGAATTCAGCGAAAAAAGCCCTGTCTCAAATTTTTTGAGTAAAAAACCTCATCTTAAAAATGTTGAGCGAAAAGGCCCTGTCTCGAGAGTTTGGTGTGAGAAGTCGTGTCCCAAAATGTTCGAGGATAAGGGTCACGTGGCCAAGAAAATCTTCCTGGTCATCTCCAAACTCCCTTCTTTGTTGCATGATCCTCATTCTCGAACATTTTAGGACACGACTTTTCACACTAAATTCTCGAGATAGGGCTTTTTATCTTCTCAAAAATTTGAATACAGCTTTTTCTAGCTGAATTCAGAGCTGCCGCTTTCTATTTTCTCAAGCGTGATATGGGGCTCTCTATTATTCTCCTAAGAATGAGATAGGACTTTTCATCCCCTCAAAATTGATTCCCCGGGTTTTATCTTCTCAAAAATGAAATACGACTTTTCATTTTCTTTCGCAACTGTCACGAATCATGATATTCAGTTCCGTTGCGACCATTTCTATTTCGATGAGAAGTTGATTCGTAGCTGAATCTCTTTAGTAAAATGAGTCAGTAACCCGATCACACGAGCCAAATTCATCATTACCGAAGTAAAAAGTTTAGTCGCTGACAGCCTAGAGCATTAACTGGCAAAATTTGAGTGACTATGACGCTACACAAGAGAGAGGATCTAAATCGCCACAAGCCCGATCATACAGCTTCTCCGAATCGCATCAATAGCGGCGTACAGAGCTTATTAAAATATCTCGCGCATACCTTGCCTACTGCGTCACTGGTCTTGGAGCTGGTGGTACTAGTCGCAATTGGTTCCAAAGCATCGTTGAGCCTCAAGCGTTTCTCACGCTCGATGTCCAGCATACCCTCCGAGTTGCTCTCCGAGTTGCGGCGCTTCTTGCCCCGTTTGTTCAGCTGTTCGCTGCTGCTTGAGCGTCTCAAAGTTTCCCGCTCGATCGGAGGAGGCAGCGGAAGTGTGCGCCTTGCATTTCGGCTCTTTTTACCCTGAGCTCCACCTGTTTCGAGATGACAAATTTAGAAGCAACATTTAGAATGATCACGTATCGTTTCTTCTCTCCAATTGATAGCGTTCGAAAAAATATAAACTCATGAAGAGATAAGATGTTATCGCCTGGAACACGCGTGCACCCTTTTCGATAGAGATCTAGATCTTTTCAAACAATATTAATTCAATGTCATTTTCAGGCCAAGGAAAATAGCATTGCAATCTAGTGCAGATCACTCTGCTCAGTTCCAATCTCAATTTCATGAAATTCCATCTTCGTATAAGTAGGGTGCCCATCATGGAGGGGCTTTAGAATTTCCCATGAATTTCCGACTTTTTAACGATGATTGTTTCCACTGCCAAGAGATTTTCTTTCCCAGTTTTTATCGTTGTTTTATGTGGAATCACCCCCCCCCCCTTGGTGCAAGGTCATACTGTTTTCTAATCGCACCACGGTAACAATGCCCCCGCCAGATGAGAAGGTCTTCTCGAAACAGGGTGTCAACCATAAGCCCCCAAGAGAGCCCTTGAATCCTTTCGGATTTTCCCGAGAATCCTGAAGGGTAGCTTTAAAATCTTCTTAGTGATCGGTCCAAAAATAGTAAAACACGTCAAAGTTTTGATCGACTTTGGGATGAATAATATGGAATTTGGGATGATAGGTGATTTGCATGAACCAACCTGCAGCGTCATCATCTCCAACGGTGCTCCTTCGTCGCATTTTGGCATTATCTATGATCGACGGCGAGGTCTGTTCGCTATTTTCCGGGAACTCTTCGCGCGAGTCGAAGTTCAATTTCTTTGCTACTATCGGAACTTGCAGGCCCGTGTCTTTTTTCGGAGAGTCTTCTATCCTTGAACCTTGAGCTTCCACTGATGCGAATTCTGCCGGTTCTTTCGACGAAGCTGCAACCTTGGCGACCTCGGTACTAAAAATGCAATTTTCCAATATGAAAGATGAAACAGTCGGATTACAACGAGGTGTTCATTGCATTAAGGAAGAGGAGGCTTGTGTCGAACCTTGCAACATTCATAACTATAATTAAGAACGACCGAGAACGCAGTATTAAACGACGTTGAAAAAATGGCAAAATGAGATGAATTGATCCGTCACCGGATAAAACGCAGTCAACTTGTCAGTGAATAGTTTTTAGATACCCGTTTATCTAATTCGAGTTGATTTTACGGATTGCATTACGGGTTGCGCGCATTTCATCATGGTCTAGGAAATTGCCACTGTGTGGAAAATCAAAGGAAGCATTATTCTTGAAATTCCATCATTTGATAAGGAGACTAAACCGAAACTGACTTCAATATATGAAATGAGAAAATAAATTAAAATTCTCGAGAATTGCTACGAGCCAGCGGTTAATGAGATTCCTAGTTCTTGAAGGGTGACGGGACCACAAGAGAACGAATTCCCGATTCAAGTATGTCCAAAATAAAAGGAACGGCCACCTTGCTGGCTATGTATTGTCGTTCTCAAGCGAGTTTTTTTTTTTTATACTCGTCAGCAAAGTGCTGCCGCGCCTTTTGATAACGATTATTCATAGAATGACTATGAATTTCTATGAATAACAGCTATTCATAGAAATAGCAAAAAATACGTACTCTGGTGGATTCTCTGAGGCTTTTGACTGATTTTTGAGTAAATTTTGAGCGATATTTTTGAATTGCAACGTTGACGATTTAGTTTTCGTCTCTTCATTATTGTTCGAGGTGATCCCACGAGATGATACCACCGGCGATTTTCCCGTTCTTGTGTCAAACCAATGCTGCAGCTCTTGAGAATCTTGTGAGCTCGATGCCGTAAGATCGTTATACAGCGCGGGTATGTCATCTTTTCGCCGTCGTTTCAACAGTTCTTTTTGATGCTCCGTTAGACAGTTTACATCCAGATTTACGTCTGTATTTATGATTACGAAATCCTGCAAGAGAAATAAAACCAAGAGTTAACACGTGAATGAAAACAGTATTTCCATTACTTAACTGGGCGAGTCCTTATTCGTTTCGCGATTTGGGAGAAATAACAACTCACCTGAGAGTCAGGCTCGGGCATTATGATTTTGTGACGATCCTTTCCATTCTGGGGTATAGGCGATTTTTCAAAAGATTTGAAATTTCTCCGATTGAGAAAACTACCTATCGGTTTGGTTGGCCCGTTCTTTTTTCTCTTAGATTTTTCTTTCGAATCGATTATATCGTCCAGTTTAGCCGACGATTTGCCCAGCTCGTTCTCTATGTCTTCCAATACCTTAAAAAGAAATTGAAGCAAATCAAGGGAGACTGAAATACTAATTGTCACTGATTTCATGCAATAAGTCTACTTCTAAACAAGAATTTTCATGTATCACGTATTCAAAAGGTAATTTTTCAAAGCTTTGTGCGTTGAAAAGAATCAATTATGATTTACCTTCTTTGATCGATCATCCAAAGTGTTCTTCATGTCCAAAATGGAGAAAGCAACAGAGGAGATATCTTTGTTGAGATGTAACACGGCGGAAACTATTGCCTCGCGGTAACAGCTGAGCAATTGCCCATTTAAAGGTTTTGAAAATTTCTTGAACAACCCAACAATACAACTCCAAACTTTAGACACTTCATTTTCCAAATCACTATCTTCAATTTTATCTGAAAGCATCATCTTCACTACAGGCTCCAAAGTCTTCAAGTATAGGTGAGTCTTTTCCAAACTGTGACTGAAAACATTTAGTAAGAAAGCAGACATTGCTTTCAGGATCTTATCAGTTGATGGGACCCTTAACCGTAGACTTTCCGTACTCAGTTCTTTCAATAGCTGAACGAACAGGGGTATGCTTTCATCTATAGAAAGGGAATTATACCATGGAAATAAGTCAACAACTTTCATAATTGCAGAAAAAAGTATGGGAGTTTCTACTCACTACTGAGCATGTCGTGATAGTTGACATTGACCAATAGAGCATCAAAACAGAGGTTCGCAAGATCACAACATTTCTCATCTTTTTTCAAAGCTTGGATGATCATGTTTGATATTTTGCTGAGGATTTCGTTTGGTTTGACTGTCGCGACCACTTCAACTTGGATTTCAAATTGCTTGTATAACATTTTCCAACATTCAGAGACTCTTTTTAGCTGCAAAAGAGTAAGTGGTAAGTATAGTGTCGCGGCATATTTCCGGAAAAGAATGCTAATTAGTGAGAGTTGAAAAATTTTACCTGATCATGATCATCAGTTGATAAATTGATGAATGGAAAGGCTAGAATACTCTCCAATGTTGCGAAACTGTGTTGTATTGGTGTGCCCTCATTGATATTTTGTCCATCCTCTACATATTTCTTCGCAATTTTAGCAAGAATACACCATACTTCTCCAATAGCAAGCCTAAAATGTACATCTTCAAGTATTAAGTCTTTCAAACACAAATCAGTATCACGGGGATTAGATACCGATTAGAACACGATCATTTTATTTGAATCAAATTAGTGAGATGTGTCTTGCTAGTAAACTATTATTTCAAGATTTCAACAAGAGGGATGTTGTTTGGCAAATTATACAGAATAAAAAACGTGTAGTAACATTCGTGAATCTGATACATCTCAACGCAAATATAATAATAACATGAAAAGATATTTTTTTCAAAATTAATAATATTCTCGCAAAGGATGACCAAAAAATTTTGCCCCATCAAGTTTCAGCTACAATGTTGGATCTGCATGGTTAGTCTTTTTCTAGAATTATCCTACTTTTCAACTCTATGGAACAGTTATGTAATTAGATATTTGGGTGGACATAAAACTAGACTTACGTATTTGATGTATTCTTCTTGGCATTATCCAGAATTTTTAGAAGTGCTTGCATTAGCTCCATTGTTTGAGGATAGTAGATGTTTGAACCGTTTGGTTTGATTAGACGCCAGAGTAACGATTCGATAGACAAATAATGACTGCACGATTTTAAAAAAGTGTTCATTAGGTCAAAGTACATGCAAAGTTCAGATAAAAGAATGACTTGAAAATACTTACGAGACAGGAGACGAAAAATTATCCACTTGAAAGAATATTTGAACCAATTCTTCCAATGTATTTTCACTCAGAGTCAAGTTAGACTCTATACTGTTGAAATTTTTCAGAAAAATTTCACACATCAAGTGTTTAATCGTCGATATTTTATGAAAATCTTTTCTTATTAATTCTGACACCACGCATGACACTTCTTTGTACATGGCAATCTAGAATTGTAAGATTGAAACAATGAATTTGAAGAAACTGACAGGTTAAATGACTTATTCAGATGTAGTCAATCTTTAATTTTTGACATCATCTTATAGATGAGCTCCAATATAGTTTAGATCAGAGACGTGATATTGTAGCAACAACAGAAACAAGATTCTGAGAAATCATATATGGGCATACCTTCATCTTGTCATACTCCTCTATTCTTCTGATTAAGC
Organism: Eretmocerus eremicus; assembly: GCA_030522705.1. Lineage (NCBI taxonomy): Eukaryota > Metazoa > Arthropoda > Insecta > Hymenoptera > Aphelinidae > Eretmocerus > Eretmocerus eremicus. The sequence continues at coordinate 5,629 of JAPYYZ010002797.1, read as the reverse complement.
TTCTCCAAATTATGTTGCAGGCAAGGACCCTATCGGTGAAATCTTCATCTGACAGAAGCCCAAGGATGACCACAATTTCACCAAAACAATGAATGAAAGTTTTATACATTCTCTCAAATACCGAATTGCCAACTGAGCTTGGTATTTTTTCTTGCACAATGATATGTGAAACTTTTGACAGATCATCTTTGTTCGCGATGAGTTGGAGGAAAGTTTCTACAGCAAAAACTTGTGTCTTGACGAACTTTTTCCCAAGAGAAACAGTGCTATCATTTTTCTGCACTAATAGAGGTTTTTCGTCGAAAGGGCCAAAACATAAAGTGAGATACGGAATCAATATCGTATCTATGCACTCAGCTATACTGGGATAGATTTTATTGATCAGATGCCACCATACTTCCATCTTTGTAAGCACCATCAATTCAGTCTTACTATTTTTAGCATTCAGTGGTACACATAGAAGTTTGATTCGCCGAGATGTCGCAAGCTCACGTTGATTCAAAGCAAAATTGTCTATCAACAGCTTCCAAGACAAAAAAGCTTGCCTGCAAAATGATTCAAACAAAATATGAGAGTGTAATCAAGCATAAGTCTTGGGTATCAAATTATAGTTGACTAGAATTGGAATGTGATTTTGATGACGTATTTTCAAAGTTGGTTGATAGCTCAAATTACACGAGGACGCAACATGTGCCTATATTGAGAGGCCGACTATACAGCTGCATTGTAAATGTGTAGACATTATTGTCCCATTATAGTAAAATGTTTTTTTTTCTTTTTTTCAAAAAATCCATAGTCTAGATAATTTTCAATGGAGTAAATTAAAGTCAAATAAGTAGTTAAGTCTCAAACATATCAAGAAAAAATGTTCAATGATGCAATCTATGTAAAAATTATAAAGATGGATTACAGCTAATATCAATCATAAGTTGCCTGAAGATATTACAATGATTTGTTTTGAATGTTAGGATTGTATTCCAGTGAAAAAGACAAGTCATGTTTTATTATGTGATGAAATGAACAAAGAAGGATTCTAAAGGAACATTATCAAATATATGTGAGATTGATACAGAGCATGATTGAGAATGTATCATTATTTACCTTCGATTTGGATCAGCAGATTTGAAAGCAAGTTCTTCTACTTTCAAGAGACTATTAACTAGACCAGAGCCTCGATGCAGATCTGTCCCAATGAGACAGATGCTCATTTCCCACAAAGGAGCCCAATCTGTATCACCTGAGTTGATCAAGAGAGTCATGCGTTTGCAATAAATATTTTGAAGAGTAGTCTTGTATCCTTCCCATAATTCTGGATGAAGTGATTTGATTCTGATTCCAAAATCATTCTTGATTGACTGTTGTAAGATTTTGATGGATGAATACCGTTGTTTTCGATAACCCATGTAAGCTAACGGTAAAATTTTTTCCATGATGAGCAAATCAAATAATCTAACATTTAATCCTGATGAAGACAATGCACAAAGTTTGTTGAGTAACTGTAAGCAATTATCAACCATTTCTTCCTCAAATTTATCCTCCTCATCTAAATTTCTGTCTTCTACATTTTTTAAAAGGTTTCCATTATCTGCATTCTCTGGCAACAGCCAATGCATTGATTTTGGTCTGATTGATTGCAAACAATCTTCCAAGAATTTTATGATCGACGGTTTACCAGCAACGGCTGCCACTGTCTCGTCCTTTAAAATGCTCAAAGATACAAGTATCTTAAGTCTGAAATTGAAAAAGAATCAAAATTCAAGGGAGATAAGAACAGAAGAGATTATTAAGATTGGTTTTGATTAAGAGATTGAATAAGTCGATTCAAATATTTAATGCCATCACATAATCAATGAGAGAAGGCATGAATCTCACCTTTTCTTTCTGTTGAGTTGTAAAACTGAGTGAAAGAAATCGAAATTTTTTGCATTTGACTCTGGTAAAATAATATCCAAAGTGCGGCAAGCCTCGATATGTAGTTTTTCATTATCTGTGATACTGGCATTGATGATTGTGTTGCAGAGTTCACAAAATTGTTCATCTGTCATAGTCTTTACAGATGTTGGATCTTCCATGTGAATCCTATCAAATTATTAAAATAAAAATATCAATGAGAGCAATTTCTACTATAGTTCATCATCCAGCTTTAATGGCAGATATAAGATCTATGAGCGCAATGAGCAATGTCTAGAAAGGAAAATGATTAGTTCTTTCCATTAGATAGTAGTTATGAACCCCTTACAAACTGGCATTGTACAATGTACAGTATACAACACCTGAGAATTTGACTGAAAAACGTGCGGTGAATGAAGTACCAAAAATTGCTTCTGTGAAGTAGAAATTCTAGATCTAGATTAAGGAGTTTTATGGTGTTTCTGGAAGATAGAGTTCTCACAATCCAAGTTTAGAATCAGATTTAATTAGTCCCAAAAGTTTCATTGTTTTTAATCACCAATGAACTTTCACAATGTTGCTCTCTCACTGCAGAAGTTTTAAGTGCAGGTTTGTGGATCAAATCAACTCAAGAAAATGTTTCGCGTTCACAGCACATCAAACTGCTTCAGTAATTCAGTGAGCCGAAAAAATGCCGAAGTTTCTTACTCTCCAAGTACTTGATTGCGATAATTTACCGACATGAAAAGCAAAAGCTTCGCAAAATGATCGATGTAAACACGGATCAATCGAGCAATACGTTGAAGTTTTGAGGCGACCAAACTCACCCTGCGTCGCTGACGACGAGTGGATGCATCGGATGAGCAGAAGCGCACCGCAGTCCTCAAAATAGGACTCGCAAGAATGAATCGAGATAGCACGGAATCCAAAGAGAACAGAACGGGATAGGCGCAAAAACCGCGGCGAGAGCGCGTCGGGAGGAAACCCTCCACCGCATGCTCGGCTTTGCAAGCACACACGAGATATACGTAAAAACTCGCGCACGCAGTTATCCCTTGTTCTGTACTGCACTACTTCACATTATCCACCGCATTCGGACAAAACATTTCGCGAAGAAGGCTTGCAAAGAGAGTGAAGGTAGAAAAAAAAAGGGCAACAGTGCGGCGGTAATGAGATACTCGGCATCGCAAGGAGCCATATATCCTCTCACCTTCTGATGTACGAGAGAGACTGGGCCCGGGTATCGGGCGAGCCGGCGGCATCCTTGATCGTCTTCATGGCTCTCTGGAGGCTCGCCGTCGTCGTGGTGTCGCGCACCCTGGAGCCGTCCTGAGCAGTATGCAGCATCGCGTGCGCGGCGCCCGACGGTATATATCCTCGTCGGGGAGAAAATTCTCTCTGCACCTTGTGCGCACTCGTGTGTATTGTTGCGCGAGGCACCGAGTGACGCAGACTGCCGGAGCAAGTACATGTACCGAAAATGCAGCCCGCGTGCCGCGCCAACTCTGCCTAGCACCCGGCACCCCGGACACTGGTGCGACGAGGACGGAGATACGCACGAACGCGGGAATATTCTGCTCCGCTGCGCGAACTTCTCGCGCGACGAATGCGCGATCGCGCCCACCGATGTAATTATGGCGCGTTCACAATCCGTATCGTTGAGGTTGTGTGTGCGCCTGTGGAACTGCAACTGGAGTGGCTTGAGTGTAGCGATGGTTCGCTTATCTTACGCGGAATTGAAATCAGCCGTGGAAAACCCGTGGAAGCGAGGAGTATGTTTTGGTGCTTTTCTCCGAATAGCCGCCGTCGTGGTCGTAAACAAACGAAGGATCATAGGCTGCAAGGTGTTTGCTGGCCTTTGAAGTCTTTGAACCGTTCTTATTCTCATTTTAAAAGATCTCGAAGGGATTTTGTCAAAAAAATCCTTGGAATACCCTGAATTTTGGTGCTTCAAACTGCGGCTTTCGCACTGGAAGAGCGAAGCATAAAAAATACATCCGTTGAAAAAAGATTCCCGTCTCGCATCGAGTTCCATTTCCAGAATCATCGGCCGGAATCCTTGTCAACAAAACGTCGAAAAGTTCCGTGTTTTCGTCGAAATTTGAGCCATCTCAATTTAATTTGACAGCTCCAATTAGGTACCGTCCATGGTATGCGAAAGCTATGAGCTTTTTTGACAAGCATGCTCGCAAAAATACTGGTCATTTTCAGTCGTAAGCATACACCTACCTTAGTACTGAATAAGAAATCGATCATTTCAGCGTTTTCAAATTCAAAGTTTCAATCGTGTAGACCGTGGCAAATAACTGATGCAGTTTTCCGAAGAAATACGTACAATACTCTTCAACTCATAAGTTCCGTCAACCAGCGTCAGAAAACTTCATCTTATGCATGGCAAGTTTGACATGATTGGTCCACAATATCGGTGCATCATATTTATTATGTAAAATCACTTCTCAAAAGAAATGTGTAATTTCGCTGTCAAAATTTCAAGAAATTTTCGATAGACTTCCATTAAAGTGAGAACGTAAAACTGTAAACCGGGACCGTACTTTGGCCTTTAGCCACCACAGTGGCCAATTGTTACCGCACGCGAGTGTACTTTATTGATTGTCCCAATAACACATTTTATAGTTCAATCCACCATTTGAACAACGAAAAAAATCCATAATTTGATCGCGATACTTCCAGGTCTGTGTCACGCACATTCTGAAGAAAAGCAGCTGAAATAAACTGCGATTGCTCAATTGATCGCGAGATTGATCGAATTAGGGAGTTAATTTATCCAGAATAGCTGAAAAATAGTCTACGCACCTAGCTTGCGTAGATGCTTTTGGCACGATGGCCTTGCAGCCCTCGCCGGGCTAAAATAACCGACTCCTCGGGGCCAAAATTGCCCATACGCACAGTTGTACGTAATATTCTAATTTACGCCTAAATAGTGCACGGAAACGCCAAAGTTCCGCCGCCGGAGGCCGAAAAATTGTATTTTACGCGCAGCGGTGCGAAATATATTAAAATCTCGAATCATCGATCCCATATTGCTTTTCATCTATCGTCCAAAGGGAAAGAGAATAATTCTTGGGTGAATGATGCCTATACAATACACTCTACGGAATGTAATTGTTAAAAAAAGTAAATTTTCCAAATAGTCTAAATTCTCAATTTTTCAATCAACAAGTTTCCCTTGTACGCACTTTCAAGCCTCCAAAGCACGAGCACTCTTACCGTTTGTTTTCACCCTATTGCTTCGGGAGAAGCGTCGATCGCATGTGGAAGACCTCCTCTCATTTCTTCGCTTCATGTGATGACGGGACTTTCCGTCATTCGCACTTTCAAGAAAGTATTAATCCGTCACAAATTGCATGTGGTTGAGTGTACCACTTCACAATTGATTATTACTTGTGTTGGTCTAACATTTATTCTACCTAAACGATTGTATTTTTCGGGTGCACGTTGAAAAACCCATAGATTAATTAAAGTTAGGCCACGGGAAAGAGAGATTCCATCATCTTGAATCAGTTGGAGTCATCCCTGGGCATCGAGAGGTGAATGGGTGTAGTCTCAAATATTTCTAACTGCTTTTTCCTCGTCGGCACCATCCGCACTATCATTTCATGCAATTCCCGAAAGAATCTTTCATAACAGCGAGACCCAAGGTTCCATTCCAAAAATTATTGTGTCTATTATAGCATTTTATACACCTCTCGCGGAGATGATTTTGGAATGAAGAACTTGC
>JAPYYZ010002796.1:0-12488 GCA_030522705.1 Eretmocerus eremicus | reverse complement strand
CTCCTTGAACGACACTCCTTTCAAGTTTCTCAAGTATAACTTTTTGGCCGATTTTGTTCAATTTATAACGTATCAAAGATGTAAAATCCTCGCGGGTCGATGCAGCCGCCAATAGTAGAGTGAAATATCTTCACTTCCCGAATTCAGGATAAGGAAAATCTCAGCTTTAAAATTTTAATGCTTATGTGCCTGCATTGTGGTAAGAGCATTGACAATTTCAGTAAATGCTGACTTGGACAGGGAGTTCGTAGAACATGCGGCCGGTTGATAGTGGCTATTGGTCGTTAGATGCACTATTGGAGATTCCCTCACAATCTACAGATTGTATGGTTACATCATTGAGTTAGGATGTATCTTTTTTTACGAGTAAGATTTTCATAATATGGCAGACTCGCCGGGAAAATTGCATATTCAGAAAAAAGGCAAACAAAATTAAATTTGGTTATGAAAATGTAATCGTTCGAAAGGGGGTGAAAAATCGGACTTTGAAGTAAGAAATATAATCCACCGTTTTTCAGTAAATCTTCTATTAGAGATGATGAGTAATTCCGCCGAAAGAAGGGGATTTTCTGCGCCTGAGGCTCTCACAAGCCTCCGCAACTTTCAATCATTGCGGTAACAATTTTCTAGATAGTAAATTATTTAGTACCTAACTGTAGTTGGTTTTTGAGAGATTTTTGATGCCTTCGGTTTTATATTGGATAATAAGGGGTCCAAATGGCAATTCCGTCCCTCGTCCAGAACACAATCTTCGCTAAAAAAAAACAAGTATTATAACTATGCGAGGTCACTATAACACCTATGCCTAATCATTATTTCAGATTCTATGCTTCAAAGTAAATTATTTCACCATTTTGCAAGTCGAAATAAAAAACTTAGATTTCATACGGGCAGACGACATTTTGTCTAGAGACTTACACCAAAGCTGCTGGTACAGTGCCAATAACGGCGGGAAACAACCCGATCGTCAATATGGCCCTTTGTACTGGCCAAGTTATCATCGGAACGTTCCAAAGGCTTGAATAAATGCAGTAGAGCGGCTCTAGAATCGAATCTGTGCAGTAGTGGGCAGTTTGAGCGGGTTTTACAATTCGCGTACAAAATTTTCGTTCAACTCCGCCCCTCCCCCTCCCAAGTCTATCGCTTAGTAAAATGCATTTTTTCGTAGTATTTGGTGGCATTAGGTGAAATACGTGCGGAAAAGAGTTCATGATTATTCCCCGAGTGGTTCCGCGCCCGTCAATTCTGTCCCCCTCCCGGCCCCTTAAAACATGCCGTAGTTTTCCCTGAAGTTCATCTAAGGCTACGTAACTCTGGATACACAAGTATCCGAAACACTTCTGATGTCCAAAAAGGTCGAAATTAACTCTGTTGATCGACTGAAACTCATTTGGGGGTTGAAGAAATTTCTTGATCCGAATTACTACCGGGGACATTTTTGGCCCCAAAAAATCCCACTTCCGGCGGAATCACTCTTCAGATATAAATTAATTCATGTCAGGGACTTGATCAGAAGTCAATGCAAATGCAGATTTGATCTTACTTTAGCTTTCAAATTATCATAATTTTTGGGCTCATCTTACTGTTCTTTCCTGCACGAAGACTACAACAGTTGCACGATTCATAATATAGGCCATTCACATCTCATTCATCATTAATTGAACGCGCAAAAACTTTTAATTCTACAACAAATCGGAGAAAAGAGTCTATAATTTGACTTTGAAAGATAATTAAAATTTTGTGGCGATGTGAAAGCAACGTGACACACTTTATCCGATGAAAATGTGATGCGATTCGTCTCAACCGGTGATGAAATTGATATAATTTTTCATCCCTCAATTTTTGCAGTTCAGAAGTCTTGCGGCTCTACCACGAACATGAACATCACTTACTTCACAAATCCATCGTATCCAACGACTTATGACGGCGGAGATCGTTGTGGAATATCAATTCAAAAGTGCAGCTCTGACATTTGTCAGGTATGATTCCATTCTCCAAACCACTAAACTCTTTCTGCATCATTCCGAAACTTCGCATATTTGTTCATTTCGTTAACAAACACAGAAAATAGGAGCGACTTTTTTGAAATATTGTATTTATTGCATAAAAAAATCTATGATCAATTTCGACGAGGTAGAGATTTTACGTGTCGGACTTCACAGGCGGTGAAAAACGCGTTCTTGATCGTCTGTCCTGGGAAAAAAGCCATTTCCGCACGGTTTTTCGACTCTTTCTCAGACCAGACGGCGTTAAAATAAAGTTCAATACTCGGGCGGGATGATTTCCGCATCCTCTTGATAATTCCAGCCATCGCCTTCGGATCGGGCCGGAAAATATCTCTCGATCTGCGGAAACCAACTTTACCGCCCTTGTATCGAAATGTAATATACTCGACTGAATCAATGTAGGAATGTGTACAAGCGCTTCAAAATTTATGTGAGATGGGAAATTATGCAGAGGAAGAAGTTTTTCAAAATTTGTCTCTTGAAAAATTCCGACGATGATCGTGGTTAAAGAATTCGAACTAATGATCACCAAAAGCAATGCCTCTGATAAACGCACCAAAACTCATTGCAGTTGAGACTGGACTTCCTAGATTTCACACTGGCTCAACCAACGTCTGAAGGGGTATGCGATTATGATTTGTTATCTATTTCGGGGGGATCGTCTCGAATCCCAAGAATTTGTGGAGAGAACACAGATCAGCACAGTGAGTTGATGTTTTACATGCAAAAATAACTGCGTGAGATCTGGAATAAAGTCGTTATTCTTTTGCAGTGTACGTGGATTTCGAAGGAACCAGCCCAATATCTATCTCAATCGATACTAGCACAGACTTTTCGATGAAGCGCCGGTGGAATATGCGGATACAGCAGATTGCTTGCGACTCGCAGTTGCGTGGTTTGTGAATTTTTTGAATGAACGCTACGCTTTTTCATTTCAAATATTTGGTCGATCGTCGCTGCCAATTTTCATCTATCTCTAGCACAATGACAAACTCGGCGAATGATTGATATCAACATAGATTCATATTGCTTTAGCTCCGAGCGGTTGCCTTCAATACTTCACTTCAACGTCCGGTTCTGTGGCGAGTTTCAACTACGGCACGGCAAGTAATCCTCGTACGAGTGATGGTAGGTTGATTCTTCGTGAAAAAAGCGACTATCCAAATGCGTTTTGCCCGGAAAAAGACTCTCATCGGATCGATTGAATTGACAGATGGTGTGATAGGTACGAGAGAAATGGCAGAACTTAATTACGGCGTGTGTATAAAGGTTGCTCCAGGATATTGCAGCATAAAATGGTCAGCCGCGGATACCGCATTTTCACTAACCGGTGATTCTGGTGAGCATCGAGGCAGATCACACCTTTTTTCTCTGAGATTATATCTTGGACGATCTAGTTTCTCAATTCTTACTAGGTTCGTTGATGGCCGATTTCGGAACGAATTGCACCACAGATTACGTCATTATTCCTAATCCAACCGAAGTTAATTCTAATATGGATAATGAACCTGTGGACAGGTTTTGTGGATCAAGTTTTACACCAAAGTTATGTGAGTCCTCTATTGTTGAATTAAGAAATATGAAAGCAAGATGACAAGAATCTAAAAGATCAACTTCTCATTTTTTCCAGCTACTCTGAAGCCATTCTTACTATATGTTGTTACTGATAGTACAGAAACTGAGACTGATTCTGCCAATAAGGGTTTTACCCTTTCATACAAGCAAATAATTTGCTCCATCTAACATGAACTCTAATATAAGAAGATCTATATTTTCTTAAACAATTATTTATTATTGGTATTAACAAATGAATAACGGACGAAATGTACAAGACATAGTATTAAATTACCTTATTAATTGTTCAAGTAAACACTACCTGCATGCGAGTCAACTTTCTCTTTCATTGCATTATACCACACATTTAATTTTGTGTGTTGCAATGCATCTCTAAATGCTTCACAGCCTTCAATTGATTTCAATACTCCATAAACAGCAAGATCAGATAAATCTGGATTAGAGCCACCCATGAAAGTACCTCCTCGAGCTTTAATCTCGTTTAGCCATATATTAATCTCATCGTAAAAAGATTCTCGCACATCATCTTTGAGGTTGTGTCTCTTTTTTAATCTTTTGGAGATCAACCACATAGCAAAGGCACCTACATAAATCATAATGGCTCGCTCCCAAAAAGGAAAGTATTCTTCCCAACGCCCAATCTGTTTACATTTGTTTCATGAGATCACTTCAAATTAGAGTGGGATTTGGATAGGAGAAAAACTATTTACCTGAGAAAACCAGTTGAAGGTTTGAAATGCCTCGCTGAGGGTTCTATAAACATTGGGGGAAAGTGTATGTACAAAAACATCATCAGCCCATTGCCTCCATTTTCGCTCCTCACTAAATGGCAATGATATAATACTGCATCAACTTTTTCAAAGAAATAATGGATCAAAAAATAAAATATTCTGTTCAAAACATTTTCTACTTACACAATACTATTCATGTTTTTATCCCTGGGTATATTCTGATTCATAAGGAAATATTTATTCAAAATTTCATGTTTGAACACTCCTTTATCATCATGTGTAGCTATTGCTGGATAATACTGAGAGATTTCATCAATCTTCTTTGACTTATCAGTCAAATATGACGCCAAAACTGACACAATCATGGAACTATCATTTAATGGCTGATATCCCTTATCAACTTTTACAAGAAGGATAGGAACTTTCCTGTATTCTGACCAACTTATTTCTCCCCTAAGAACAGGGTCGACTTCCACAACATCATAAGAGAGACCATAATAATCTAACAACACCCTCACCTACACATAAAATATTGATGAATAAAAAACAGATCACCAAAATGTTGTGCTTGAACATACCTTGCAGCAAAATGGGCAGGTTTGATATTGAAAAAGAGTGAGTTTTAACCCTGTAGCATCCACCGGTGATATCACCTATTGAGGAGAAAAGAAGATGTTTAGAGAGTTTTCAATTAATCCTCATGAATCCAAGAAAAATAGGCAGTACAATAGCTTCAAGGGTAATACTGTGGAAAGCTAAACTGGACATTCATACAAATTTCTGTCAAGATTCTATACTCGAGTAGTTCATCCTGATTTTGGAGGCTTTCAGGTCATTGCATGGAAGATTAGCAAGGAATTTAAACTATTCATTATTTGTAGAGCCAAGAATAAAATCATGAAAAGTATTGGAGTCACAAATGCAGAGCCAAAAATTTGCTGTTACTAGTGAAGCAAAACTATTTGCAAATTCAGAGAGCATGTGTTACACAACATGTTGAAATATTGTTTCCATCATACTCTCAAATTGAAGAAAATAGTCTTGATAAAATGAGTTTTATGGGTAATCATATCTTTGAAAGCCTGCAAATCAAAGACAAGATAAAAGTATACGTTCTTATTATAGGATGAGAAGATAACTGGCAATTCCAAATTATTTTCAATAACTAATGAATTTTATGCTTGATCTATCTTGTTGATCTTCCTGAGATAGCTCAAAAATCTGCATTGTTATCAAGATATTTGGAGATCTGAAAGAGCGCACTAATAAATATTCTTTGTGATAATTAGAGTCATTTTTGTGTTCCTCTTATGAAAAAAACTACCCACTTATTAGATTATCTAGGTGAAATTGTATTACAATTACCTACTTAATTTTGCACAGGGCAAAATTAGGCAAGTGAATTCAACGCAACTTTACCTAGGTAATTAAATGTCTGGGTAGATTTTTTGTAATGGTTGTTATGGGTCTCGCTGTGATGATATCGAACACTTGATGAGCTTGCATTGAAACTGCAGGGGATTACAAAACCAATTAAGAAAGCGAAATCTCATACCTTTCTGGAAGGTTGCACATCTGGTTTATATTTCAAGAGCTTAACTTCAACGGTTGTCCCCTCAAGGGCTATGTTTTGTCTATCTCGGTTTATTTTCCTGAAAGCATAACCTGTACCAAGTACAGCACCGATGCCGGCTCCTAATAGACCGATTTTGAAGATACTTCTGGGCCTGGGTTGCTCCACAATTGTGCAAAGACTTCGAGATGTCAATGAAGTGGGAATGACATCGCTCAAGCACATGGAATCTCCAAGATATTTACTTTTTTTCACAAAACCACGAAATCTACAGAGCACCGCCATTCTTGGGAGCGAGACAGACTGGAGAGCAGACGAGACGAATTACACATTTGTCGGCAACACGGCAACCGACACTGTCCGGTCCCACGGTCCACGCGCGGCAGTCCATGGTTCGTTCCCCCCGTGTTTTTATTATTGTGCTTCACACTCAAGTACTTACCTATTATGTCTCAATCTCACACACTCTTTTGCGGCATTGTACAGATCAGAGTCCTGTTTTGACACTGACTCCCAACCCAGCAGATGCCGTAATCAACTGTAGAAACATCAAAAAACAACATTCTGAATCCAAGTATTATCCATGGATTTTGGGTATTTCAAGTGTTTTAAATGAATTGGGAAGGGCCCGGTACTTACTGCACATCCACAATTCGTTGATTATATTTGTATCACAGAGAATGGCAGGTAATGATTTTGATATTTGGCCTTTATAACTCACAATCAGTAATCCAATGTAATCTGTGTCACTATGACGTCTTTTTGAATCCTCCAGCAGATAACTCAGGAAGCTCAGAAACAAAACCCAAGGTGGCTTTTAAACTCCAAGGTGGGCCTCTCAAGTTCAAAGGAATTCTACAGACAGCATCAAAAAATGTATTTGATGATCCATCATCTGTGGCTGGTTCCCAAAATAAATTGTTTCTACCACCACAGATGTGTGAAGAAACTACCGCTAAATCACAGGAGGACAAACAAGATCCTCGAAATGTGTACACAGAGCCTGCATGGAGTAGTCTCCCAAAAGATATGTGTAAATTAGATATTCTCAAGTCTGGGGTGATTTCAAACTCATTTCACCTTTCTAATAAGAGTTCCTACCTGGTGGGAAGTTCTCCATTGTGTGACATTCCTGTGAGCCATGAAACAATATCTCAATTTCACGCTGTCCTACAGTATGGAAAGATTGTTGATTCTGGGGATGAGGATGGATTCTATGTTTATGATTTGAATAGCATGCATGGGACTTATCTCAATGATGAGAGAATTCAGCCTCATACATATGTTCCTCTTCGTGGTGGTCATATTTTGACTTTTGGGAGTAGTCGGAGGAAATATATCTTGGTTACATCAAGAGAAAATCAAGAGAAGGAAGCTGAATTATCAGCTCTAGAATTACAAGCACTTAAAAAATTAGAATGGGAAGAGCAACAGCGAATTAATCAAGAAATTTTTGAGAGAGAGGAAAGTTCAAATGGAGAAGAGAGACCAGGAGGAGTCAATTGGGGAATAACTGAAGATGTGGATGAATGTTCAAGACTGACAAATAGTTCTGAGAACTCCGAATGTGCTAATGAGGAGCTATTTATAAATGATCCTAAGAAAGCCTTGAGAGAGTGGTTCAAGTGGGAAGGATACAACGTAGAATTTTATGTAGAAGACAGAGGATTTGGGCGATATTCTTGTTCAATTGAGTGAGTTTCATGATTTTTTGTGATGATTCTTCTTTTGGTGATGATACTTATTTTGATTTCTGTGATTGAAGCTTGACTCTAGATGCTGCAGGAACAACTGAAACAGTTGAAGTGGTTATAACTGGGGACAAAATGAAAGCTATTGATGAATGTGCATTGAAAGCTTGCCAATTCCTCAATAGGTTTGGATTATTGAAGAAAGCCTTAGGTAACCGAAAAAGTTAATAGAAAACTCCTTGATACTTTGGAAAAAATGGATTTAATGCAATTTTTTAAATTGTTCCAGAGGAGAAAAAGAGTACATCTCGCAATTGGGAGGAGGTAGATTATTATGACTCCGAGGAAGACAATTTTTTAGATAGGACAGGAGTAGTAGAGAAGAAGCGTCATCAAAGAATGAAAATAACCGGAAAATTGAATGCACAAATTGAAACCCGGAATTCATTGGTAAGCGACTCGCAATTTTTACGAAGATAAAAGAATAGAATTTATATTAATTTATGTGATCCGTCTAATGTTCTAGGTTGAAAAATATTCAGAATTAAATGACAGAATCCAATACTTGGAAGGAGTCATGACTCAACAAAGTAAGAAACAGAAAGAGTTGAATGATTCTGAAGAAGATACTTTAGATGCATTCATGACAAAATTGGATTCTGCAGCTCCAAATAAAACGGAATTACTCAATATAAAAATAGAACTTCAGAATTTATATCAAGAAAAAAAGCTGCTACAGAGCTCGATCAATACAAATAGACTAGTCTCCTCAAGTTCCTCAAAAACACAGTTGATTATTACCGAAAATACAAAAAATGGTTGCAGATTTGATGGTTGATCTTGATACTTTGAGAGTATCTTGTACATACATTCTCGTTATTTTTTTGAACCATTGATTTTAACTTGTCGATGTTGATTGTATGTGAATATTTTACATATTTTTGTATGCGTTTAGATTGTTAATTCAAAAAATTTCTATACCCTTGAATTTCTCAGCTCTTGTGAATGATTAATATTTCCTATTTTGTTGGAAAACCACTCAATATATGATGATGTCATGTGAAGCAGATCATTCAATTGACTGCAGTAGTAAACAATAGTGACCCTCTAGTAAACAGTTCTCTTTGCAATAATTCGATATGCAAAGAATTGCAACTTATACATACTTGGCTCGGAAACTTCTACAGTCTCACATTATCTTGCTTCCATAAGACCAGTACTGCACGAGGTACATCCATAGTACATTTATCAACGAGCTATTAGTAGTGAAATTTCGGGAAACCTCCAATCACATTTTGAGTTTGATTGTAGAGACTTGGAGCCGTGGTGGTTCGCAGCTGCTTATTTTGACTTTTGCATGTCGCTCGTCAGAATTTTCATGAGGGCACATTAGGTTGGATTCGGTGCTTCTAAAGCGCGTCAAATTTTTGCAAAAATGACGTAAAAAACTTGAAATGGGATTTTTCTCCTCGCAAGTTTTCACGAGAGAATAAATTTGTATCCAAATCGAATCTGCTCCCCGGGCGTCTTCAACTGTGCCGAATTTCAAAATATTTTAACGTATCTCAGTTCCCTTTGAAGTGTATTACGATAGTTAAAAAATGAGATGAAGCCCGCTGAATTTTGATGAGGGAGGGTTACGATATTCTATTTCGACGGTATAGATATTTCAATTTATGAAAACGCAAAGTTACTCGTTACCATAAATTGGAGCTTCGCGGGCTTCCAATTCCGGTGTATCTGAACATTTTTCCATGTTCCTCGGCTTACTTTGAAACCCACTGTAACTTCGGATTGAGCTGAGGTGCACATACGTGGAGAAATATTGAGATGCATCGGAGTTAGGAGAAAGTAGCCCCAATTTGTCGCAACGAGTAATTCTGCATTCTCAACAAATGATATATCTGTTTCATGGAAATAGAACAGACCAGCTCCTTCTCATTGGAATCCAATGTTCCTCGGCTGATTTGGAAGTTCTTGAAATAAGTCTGAAAATGTGCTAAGATGCGCGGGAACATATTGAGAAGCATCGCAGTTAGGAGCTCGACAAGCCGTGGATCAACTTCGATTCTCTGGAGCTCAACTATCTTCATTTCATTTCAAAACTCTCACGATGAGCTTCGAAGTGAGCTGAGGGACATGGAGGAGTATATCCTGATGCGCTGGATTTAGGAGCTCAAGAAGCCTCAATTTGTTGTAACGAGTGACTTGGCATTTTTGAAGAATGAAATCTCTATCCCGTTAAAATAGAATAGCTTGGCCTCTCGACATCAAAATTCAACGTGCTTATTATCTCGTTTCAAGCTTTTGTAATGAGCTTCAAAATGAGCCAAGATGCGTTCGGAAATGTTGAATTGGGGCAGAGTTCGAGACGCGGGAATTAAGCCGTTCATAGATGAGTCACAACGGGTACAATTACATGTAAATTGATGGGAATACTCAAAATGTTACAGTATAATTCACATTTCAGTGGCTGAGGCAGATTTGATTTTGATGAAAATTGATTCTTTAGTGACAAAATGCGAGGAAAAAGATCCCGTCATCAGATTTTTACGTCATTACGAAAACTTTGACGAGCCTAAGCAATTTCAGAGCGTGCCGATCAGGGTGCGCAAATATTCTATATGATCAGAGTAATCGACCTGAAAGTGACCGAGGAATCCAAGATATCGGAGTTATCAAAATGCCCTGAAATCTGACACGACGGACATTTTTGACCCCCAAATTCCACAGTTTCAATGGAATCACCAATACGTAAACAAACAGCAACGTTTAAAACTATATATAAACAAAC
The DNA here is from genome assembly GCA_030522705.1 of Eretmocerus eremicus. Classification (NCBI taxonomy): domain Eukaryota; kingdom Metazoa; phylum Arthropoda; class Insecta; order Hymenoptera; family Aphelinidae; genus Eretmocerus; species Eretmocerus eremicus. The sequence goes on along the minus strand of JAPYYZ010002796.1, from coordinate 2,118 downwards.
AGTTTTAAACTCTGTTTTCTTGAATATGTTATAATTCATAATGCGAGCTGAAGGTCTGCAGCACGTACGACTATGTAACAGCAGACAATAAATCAACATTAATCTTGGTCCGATTGGGAAAGTTAACAAATTATCGATTGAACTCAAATCTTCAACATTTTTGTCGTCAAAATTTCATCCGCTTTCGAAATTGTCAGTCAGTTTATACATTCGCGGTTTGTCCAACATTTTTCTGTTCAGTTTTTACGCATGAGTTTGGCAGTTCATCGCCCAGATCGTCCCGAAAACAAATCTAAAACAGTCTTTCTGTTGATAAACCTAAATAAAGCAGCAAAAGCAACCTTCATTACACAAGTGTACCTAATACCTAATACCTAGATTTGTGAACGAGACACATGACGTTTAGCGTGTAGAGTGCGGAATTGACTACATGTGCGTATAGACGAGGCGTATTTAGATGATGGTCCGCTCTGGCGGCGGCAGTCCGCTGTGGTCCGCTGCCGGCAATGTGTATAAATGTCTTGTACATCGTTGACTTTCATCAAGAGTTTCGCCGAATTTCGAACATCTAATTGGAACATTTTTGAATGAAATAATGGCTCAACAACTGCTCTTCTCGGCCAATAAGTTTGAGAGATTTTTACTCAGCCGTTTGGATTTCCAGGTGAGTTCTAAAACACTATTTTCACATTTGCTTAACCTATTTCATCATGTTGTGAGATACAGTGAATGTATTTGGTGATATAATCAAACGATGTTTAATCATCTTTTCATCATGTTTCACACTTTTGTGAGGAATCATCCTGCTCAATTGTTGTTATGAGACAAACATTTTGATAAGCCGTATTCATTTTGATGTTATTGCAGACCTGGAGAAAACTTTCACAACTCAAAAACTCGCCTAGAATATCAACGCTGCAGCAGATCCAACATCAGTGGAAGTTATTTTGTACCAAAAAACCACCCAAAGGTTTTGAGAAGTATTTCGAGCCGGGTGGGAAACAAAAAGAGGCTCCAAAAGAAGCTGAGAAGAATGCCAAAGATTCCAATGGTGCCCCAAGCAAAGGATCCTCTAGTCAGTCTTCATCTTCAGGTTCCAAGAAAGATTTCAATTATGGCCTGTATCCTGGTAAAAAAATTGGGGGTGGAGGTGATGGGCCTTTCAAGGGAAATGACAAATGGATAACGTTTGGAGCATTAGGAGCACTTGGTTTGATCGGTGCAATGATGTTGATGGAAGGAGGCAAAGAAATTACGTGGAGAGAGTTTGTTTATGGGTAATTTCTCTTGAAGAGTAACATAAATTATAAAATTATAGCTGTAGGACTGGTCTTACATTGGTTTTGAAATTCTAGGTACCTAAACAAGGGAACAGTGGAGAAGTTGGAAGTCATCAATAAGAAATGGGTTCGAGTGCGGTTACTGGCGGGAACCAATACAGAGGTGATAAACTGATCCTTCAAATATCTTGAGGCAATTTGTGTGTAAATCAACATTTTTATTCATTGATCAGGGCACCTTATGGTTCAATATTGGGAGCTCTGATACATTTGAAAGGAATTTGGAAAATGCACAACTTGAGTTGAATATTGAGCCTCAAAATCATATACCAGTTGTGTACAAAAACGAAGTGGAAGGCTCGCAACTTATTTCCCATCTTCCAACTCTTTTAACTATAGGTAAGTCACTCTTTTCACTTGAAATAATAATCAATACTCACATTTTTCATGTACCTTCTTCAGTATTCACATTTTCTCTCTTTGTTCAAGATTACCCCATAAGACTTCCTTGCCTGTAAGTTAATTTTTTTCAGGTTTTATGATATACTTCTTGAAGCAAGGTGCTGGCATGTTCAGTGGCAAAGGTGGCCGAGGAAGAGGACTTTTTGGAAATGTCACTGCCTCAACTGCAAAACTGATCAATCCCAATGAAATAGGGGTTCGATTCAAGTATGTTTCTGCATATGACCAAACTTAGGGTTGGCTTGTATTTTAATGTTATTGATGATTATTTTTTAATTACAATGATTATAGAAAAAATTTCTAATTTCTCCAGAGATGTTGCTGGTTGTGAAGAAGCTAAGATTGAAATAATGGAATTTGTTAATTTCCTCAAAAA
>JAPYYZ010002795.1:0-12490 GCA_030522705.1 Eretmocerus eremicus | reverse complement strand
CAGCATGTGCTTCTACTGCACGCTTTCTGCTGCTATATGCTCAGCGTCATTCCACGCAATCTCACACGGATTCACTCACACATACTGGGTGCCCCCTTCAAGAGGCTGCGCCATCTGCGCCGAGCTTGACGGTATACATTCCCCATTGGCAGGTCGTCGGAATAGTAATCCGGGGATCCGAGTTCAAATCCTATTCGGGGGAGATATTTTCTGTCATCTGTATTCCTCTCCAAAAAATTCTCGGTTGTAGAGGGCATATTCAAAAAAGGCACCGCGGAGGTCCATCGTTCGGGGAGATTGATTCGAACAGTGGGAGCCACCACCTGAGCGCGGTAGATGGGCTCGTATGAACGATGGATCCACTCTATGTAATTCGACCGACAACGAGCAATAGAGTCGAAATGATTTCAGTGGGTTCCCACTTATTGATATCAGTTGATATGGATTCAGATTGTTCATGGTTTCGAAATCGACAACGGAAAGGGAAATCGATTTGGATAAGAGGGGATGCCTCCTCGATTGAGAGAGCCCGTGTATCTCCCCGATAGCCTAATTGGCAGGGCTTCGGACCAGTTATCCGGGAATCCGAGTTCGAATCTGAGAAGGGGAGTTATTTTTTCTCATCTGTATCCCTTTTTAGAAAATTCCCGGATGTAGAGGCCATAAATAACAGTGGCACCGCGGAGGTCCATCGTTTGGAGAAATGTATTCAAATTATGGTGGCTGCCGCCTTAGCGCGGTAGATGGGCTCGTATGAACGATGTGATCTCACTCACACTCTATGTGATTCAATGAACAACGGAAAATAGAGTCGGAATGATTTTGATGGGTTCCTACTCGATGATATCAGTCAATCTGAATCTACATCGGTCATGGTTTCAAAAGTAACCACGGAAAAGAAAATTAATGCAGATGAGAGAAAATGCCACCTTGATCGAGGGAGCTCGTGTATCTTCCCGATAGCCAAACCGGCAGGCGTCGGACTAGTAATCCGGTGATCCGACTTCGAATCTTGTTCGGAGGACTCATTCCTTCTCATCTGTATCCCTTTTCAATAAATCTTCCGATGTAGAGGCCATATATGAGAATCGTACCGCGCAGGTCCAAGATTTGGAGGAATCCATCCAAACTATGGTGGCTGCCGCCTGAGCGCGGTAGGTAAACTTGTATGAACGATAAATTCACTCCATGTTATCTAATCGCCAACGAGCCATTCAATCGGAATGATTTCGATGGGTCCCTACTCATTGATATCAGTCGATATGGATCTACATTGGTCATGGTTTAAGAAGTGACCACGAAAGAGGAAATCGATGCAGATGAGAGAGAATGCCTCCTTGATTGACGGAGCTCGTGTATCTCCCCGAGAGTCCAATTGGCAGGGCATCTGACTAGTAAATCGGAGATCCGAGTTCAAATCTCGGTCAGAGGAGTGATTTTTCCTCATCTGTATACCTTTCCAGGAAATCCTCCGACGTAGAGGCCATATCTCAAAGTGTGACCGCGAAGGTCCACAGTTCGGAGAGATTCATTCAAACTTTGGTGGCCGCCACCTGAAAGCGGTAGGTGGGCTCGTATGAACGATGAATTCACTCCATGTTATCGAATCACCGTCGAGCAATAGAGTCGAAATGATTTCGATGGGTTCCTACTCATTAATATCAGAGGATATAAATTAACCTTGGTCATGGTCTCGGAATCGACCAGGAGGAAGAAAATCGATGCAGATGAGAGAGAATGCCTCCTTGATTGAGAGAGCTCATGTGTTATCTCCCCGATGGTCCATTTGGCAGGGCGTCGGACTAGTAATCCGGAGATCCGAGTTCGAGTCTCGTTCAGGGAAGTCATTTCCCCTCATCTCTATCCCTTCTCGGAGAATCCCCCGATGAAGAGGCAAAACCCAAGCGTGGCGCCGTGGAAGTTCATAGCTTGGAGGAATTCATTTGAACTATGGCGACCGCCGCCTGAGCGCAGTAGGAGAGCTCGTATGAACGATGAATTCGCTCAATGTTATTGGATTACCAGCGAGCATTAGAGTCGGAATGATTCCAATGGGTTCCTACTCATCGATATCAGTTGATATAGATTCACATTGGTCATTGTTTCAAAATTGACCACGAAAGAGAAAATCGATGCAGATGAGACAGAATGCCTTCCTGATTGAGAGAGCTCGTGTATCTCCCCGATGGTCCAATCAGCAGGGCTTCGGACTAGTAATCCGGAGATCCGAGTTCGAATGTCGCTCAGGGGAGTCATTTCTTCTCATCTGTATCCCTGTTCACAAAATTCCCGGGTGTAGAGGCCGTAATCAACAGTGGCACCGCGGAGGTCCATCGTTTGGAGAAATGTACACGAATTATGGTGGCCGCCGCCTGAGCGCGGTAGATGGGATCGTATGAACGATGAATTTACTTCATGTTATCTGATCGCCAACGAGCAATGGGTCATCGGAATGATTGCAATGGGTTCCTACTCATTGATATCAGTTGATGCGGACTTAGATTGGTCATGGGTGCAAAATTGACCACGAAGGAGGGAATAGATGCGGTGAGATAGGAAGCCTCTTCGATTGACGGAGCTCGTGTATCACCCCGATAGTCCAATGGGCAGGGCGTCTGACTGGTCATCCGGGGATCCGAGTTCGAATCTCGGTCAGAGGAGTGATTCTTCCGCATCTGTATCCCTTTTCAGGAAGTCCTCCGATGTAGAGGCCATATTCGGAAAAGGCACCGCGGAGGTCCATCATTTGGGGAAATTCATTCGAACTGTGGTGGCCGCCGCTTGAGAACGGTGGGTGAGCTCGTATGAAGGATGAATCCGTTTATTGTAATTCAATCAACAATGAGCAATAGAGTCGAAATCATTCCAATGGGTTCCTACTCATCGACATCAGTTGATATGAATTCACATTGGTCATTGTTTCAAAATTGACCACGAAAGAGAAAATCGATGCAGATGAGAGAAGATGCCTTCCTGATTGGGAGAGCTCGTGTATCTCCCCGATGGTCCAATCAGCAGGGCGTCGGACTGGTAATCCAGAGATCCGAGTTCGAATGTCGGTCAGGGGAGTCATCCCTTCTCATCTGTATCCCTTTTCAATAAATCTTCCAATGTAGAGACCATATATGAAAGTGGCAACGCGGAGGACCAAGATTTGGAGGGATCCATCCAAACTATGGTAGCCGCCACCTGAGCGCGATAGGTGAGCTCGTATGAACGAGGAATTTACTTCATGTTATCCAATCGCCAACGAGCAATAGAGTCGAAATGATTGCAATGGGTTCCTACTCATTGATATCAGTTGATGTGGATTTAGATTAGTCATGGTTTCGAAATTGACCACGAAGAAGGAAATCGATGCAGATGAGAGAGAATACCTCTCCGATTGACGGAGCTCGTGTATCTCCCCGATAGTCTGATCGGCATGGCATCAGACTGATAATCCGGAGACCGGAGTTCGAATCTCGGTCAGAGGAGTGATTCTCCTTCATCTGTATCCCTTTCCAGGAAATCTTCCGATGTAGAGGCCATATTCAAAAAAGGCACCGCGGAGGTCCATCGTTTGGGGAAATTCATTCGAACTGTGGTGGCCACCGCCCGAGAACGGTAGATGAGCTCGTATGAAGGATGAACCCACTCCATGCAATTCAATCACCAATGAGCAATAGAGTCGAAATGATTCCAATGGGTTCCTACTCATCGATATAAGTTGATATGAATTCATATTGGTCGAAGTTTCAAAAGTGACCACGATAAAGAAAATCGATGCAGATGGTAGAGAATGGCTCCTTGATTGACGGAGCTCGTGTATCTCCCCGATAGTCCGATTGGCAGGGCGTCAGACTGATAATCCGGAGATCCGATTCCAAATCTCGTTCAGGGGAGTCATTCTCCCTCATTCGTATCCCTTCTCGGAGAAACCCCCGATGAAAAGGCCATATCCAGGAATGGCACCGCGGAAGTTAATAGCTTGGAGGAATTCATCTTAACCATGGTGGCCGCCGCCTGAGCGCTGTAGGTAAGCTCGTATGAACGATGAATTCACTTCACTTTATTCAATCACCAACGAGCAATAGAGTTGGAATAATTCCAATGTGCTCCTACTCATTGATATCAGTTGAATGGAATTTGAATCGCCAGTGGTTTCGAAATTGACCACGAGAAAGAAAATCGGTGCAGATGAGAGAGAATGCCTCCTTGAATGACAGACCTGGTGTATCTCCCCGATAGTCCAATTGCCAGGGCGTCGGACCAGTAATCCGGAGATCCGAGTTCAAATCTCGGTCAGGGGAGTCATTTTTCTCCATCTGTATCCCTTCCTCGGAAATCCTCCGATGTAGGGGCCATCTCCAAAAGTGACACCGCGGAGGTCCATAGTTTAGGGGAATTCATTCGAACTGTGATGGCCGCCGCCTGAGAACGGTAGGTGAGCTCGTATGGCGGATTAATCCACTTCATGTAATTCAATCACCAATGAGCAATAGAGTCGAAATCATTCCGATGGGTTCCTACTCATCGATATCAGTTGATATAAACTCACATTGGTCATTGTTTCAAAATTGACCACGAAAAAGAAAATCGATGCAGATAAGAGAGAATGCCTCCTTGATTGAGAGAGCTCGTGTATCTCCTCGATGGTCCAATCAGCAGGGCGTCGGACTAGTTATCCGGAGATCCGAGTTCGAATGTCGGTCAGGGGAGTCATTTCTTCTCATCTGTATCCCTTTTCAATAAATCTTCCGATGTAGAGGCCCTACATAAAAGTGGCACCGCGGAGGTCCAAGATTCGGAGGAATCCATCCAAACTATGGTGGCCGCCGCCTGAGCGCGGTAGGTGAGCTCGTATGACGGATGAATCTACTCCATGTCACCTGATCGCCAACGAGCAATAGAGTCAAAATGATCTCAATGGGTTCCTACCCCTTGATATCAGTTGATATGAATCCCCATCGATCTTTGCTTTAAGATTGACCACGAAAAAGGGAATCGATGCAGATGAGAGAGGATGCCTCCCTAATTGGAAGAGCTCCTGTATCGTTCCGATGGTCCAATTAGCAGGGCGTAAGACTAGTAATCCGAAGATCCGAGTTCAAATCTCGGCCAGTGGAGTGATTTTTCCCCATTTTTATCCCTTTTCAAGAAATCCTCCGATGTTCAGTCCATATATAAAACTGGAACCGCGGAGGTCCATAGTTTGGAGAAATCAATCCGAACTGTGGTGGCCGCCGCCTGAAAATGGTAGGTGAGCTCGTTTGGACGATTAATCCACTCCATGTCATTCAAAAACCAACGAACAATAGAGTCAAAATGTTAACAACGGGTTACTACTCATTAATATCAATTCATATGAATTTACATTGGTCATGGTTTCAAACTTGACCACGAAAAAAACAATCGATGCAGATGAGAGAGAATGCCTCCCTGATCGAGAGAGCTTGTGTTTTCCCCCGATGGTCCAATTGGCAGGGCGTCGGACTAGTCATCCGGATATCCGTGTTCAAATCTCGGTCAGAGGAGTCATTTTCCCTTATATTCCTTCTCAAAAAATTCCCCGATGGAGAGGCCATATCCAAAAGTGGCAACGCGGAGGTCCATAGTTTGAAGAAATTAATTTGAACTGTGGTGGCCGCCACCTGAGCGCAGTAGGTCAGGTCGTATGAACGATAAATTCACTCCATGTAATCCAATCACCAACGAGCAATATAGTCAGAATGATTCCAATGGGTTCCTACTGATTGATATCAGTTAATATAAATTCACCAAATTGTCTATCGCAATCTCCTGCACAACTATAGCGCCGATTATCTTTGTGCATGCTCTTGATGTGTCCGACCAAGGATCCATTTCAGTCCAATAGAACATTGCATTAGTAACACTTCGGCATTGTATCGCAAGTTATTCATTCAAAATGCCTAGGGAGAACGCGCAAATACGAACGCCAATACAATAATGCATTATTATAGTGGCGCTTCATGGGACTGAGAGTTCATCGATTAATTGACTCAGCGCGAGTGCATCAGAATCTCGATAGTTAGAAAAAGAATCACTAGTCAAAAACAAGCGTTAGTGCAACAATTATCCAAATTTCCAATTCCTCAAGGTTTCGCTCACGTATTCCAATAGGGATTCTAAATCCGCGTCCGGTAATTCATCAGAAATCATTGCGATTCCGTGAGCAGCTCTCCCAATGAAGAGCCAAAATTCATCGCCTAGCTCTGGATATTGACAGTCCAATCCATGGATGTTCCCGCTCAGAACTCGAGTAGCTCACCATCCTCAATCTCTGTCAACGTGGCAAACGTCGACTCCGCTACTTCGAGCTCTAGAAACGCTTAAAAATGTCGCTGTTGCAGGCAAGACCACACAATTAGCGCGTGTCCAGACTTTGCTGCTGAAACTCAGCCACAACAGTTCTCATTCGCGGAACAGCATCGACTGTGTATGAACTGTCTTGGCGCTAGGCATTTCGTCAAGAACTGTGCATTCAAATTCCAATGTATCATTTGTGATGCCAAATATCACTCGAAGCTTCACACGACTCGAAATACGGCTCCGGAAAAAACTAATTGAACTACTGGTACATCCAAGTCTCCTCCTCCGGGCCAAACAGTTACCGCGAGAACAGCATTTCTCGGAAAATCGTGTCCTCTTGCAATAGCTCGGGTGATATTGCAATCTCCTCCTGGAGAAAAATTAGAAGTCCGGGCGCTCATAGATCCCGTTGCCGAACGCTCTTTCATCGCTGACCGAATAGTTCAATTACTTGCCTCGCCTTCGAGAAAAACTTCCCAAGACGTTAGTTTCCTGGGTGGACAGTCTGGACCTACGATCAAGTCAGAAGCTTCTCTACCGCTTCGTTCGGAAAAGCCCTCTGACTGTTATCTCGATTTTCTTGCACTTGTTTTGTCCGAGCTTACCGGAGTGCTCCCAGCGAATTAAGTCTAGCACAAGGAGTGGTCTCACGTGCAGAATCTCATCTTTGCACATCCGGACCACGCTCTTTCTCAGAAAGTTGACTGCGTTCTCGGAGCGAATAATTATTCCCAAATCATTCTACTCGGTCTGGGAAGGGCCATGAACACGACTCACTCGCCCAAAACACTGCGTTTGGTTGGATTTCAACTGGAAATCTAGGTCATTCTGATCAAAGCACAAAATTTTCGTGCGTGTATCACGTTTCACTTGAGCATCCGTTCTTTGATCAATTACAAAAATTCTGGGAAGTTGAGAATTCGTCCCATTCCTCCTCCCATCTCACACCTGACGAGAAATACTGCGAGACTTATTCCAATGGGTGATAACCCAATATAAGGGTCATTCCGAAGCATTTCGAGGAAGGATATCACAAAAGAGTTCTGGGAATCCAAACAGGATTTTTCTAGTGGTACTATGTAGAAATAGTACAAAAAATTATTTTTTGGATCGTTTCGGGGCTCTAAGTTAGCCTAGGATCCAAAAGGCTCATTTCTAGCCTTTTGTTAGCCTACTCCCGAAAATTCATAGCTTGAGCCGAAGTCAACCTTGTAACGTACTTGGGAGCGTTTCCTCGTTAGTACATGTATTTTTGAGAAGAAAATATTCCAGAGCAGATATATTGAGTCTGAGAGGTCATGGGTCAAGATTAAGAAAAGCAAATTTCTTCGACCTCTCGCTCATACTCGAAACGCTCTAGCTCCGACTAGGTAGGAGATAATCAAGTTTTGCAAGGGACATTTTGAAGGTCCGTTCAAGGTTCAGAATCTGCATCTTTGTCAAAATTGTGATCATGTTTTGCCTATAGCTACAGTCGTTTTACGTGGACGATTCTCCATGAAAACGTATAATGTTGAGACCAATCTATGGATATCGTTATTTTTCCCCGTAACCTCACCAGGGAGGAAATGCTTTTCATGAAGTATTCTATCAATCAAAGAGAAATTCCGGTGATATATCCAATCCTCGATCTTATACGGACTTTAAGGAAGACGAACGACAAACTCTTTCAAAAGCACCTTCTTCTCCAAAGAATGGACGTTCCTATGCATGCGCGTTGTTATGCGAGTCTGGAAAAGATTTTGCCAAACAACTCATGAAAACCGCACTAAAATGAGCTAGGTTGGAGTCCATTTGATGCAGTGAAACCGGCGATGCAGCTGTTACAAATTTAGAGAAAATCCGAGCTACTAAGTCCGTAAGCCAGAGAAAGGCTTGACGGGCCTCTCGAGCTTCAAATCTTGAGTATCGTTCAGGATTATCCATCGTTATTATTCAACTTAGGCTAGTAGCCCCCCTCTTCCCCTCAACCACAACCTCCATGTACGTAAGCGACAGTCACGTCTATTAGTGTCGGTCCGTCTCAGCTGGATTGGTCGGATTCGAAATATGAGCTTCAGGCCTGTGTCTTCATAACCCTAATAATACCACCTACAGCACACTACTCGTCTGACCGGACACTTATTTGAGGTTTGATCAACACAAATAATACGTTAAACGAAAGAAAAAAAAATTCAATAATTCCCAAGTTGAAAAAAAACGTTCCAAAGTCGAGCAACTTCAGATTGACTTCCAACGCCGCGTGACGTCATCCGGATACAGTCATTGGCTGCTGATACTGCAACAACCAGTCCCACGTCTTGGTGAGAACATTTGCAGAAGTGCCGCGTGACGTCATCCGGATACATTCGTTGGCTGCTGATACTGCAACAAGCAGTCTTACGTCTTGGTGAGAACATTTGCGAATTGTACGTAGTTTTACTTGTGTTAACTCTTGGTCTGTGTCTTCAATTGTAGGTTGTCTGATTCAAAGTATAATTCGAATCCAGCTGTGAGTCATCCAACAATGTGTCCAAATACAGATCTATTATACGAGCTGATCAAATCTGGTGCATCTTTATCAATGATACACCAGCAAGATTGGAATATAGAGCACATGAGTTATGCGAGCACCTCTGCTCTCACTCCGCTCATGATGGCTATTCATCTTCGTGCTGATTCCATCACTCGGTGGCTGCTCACTGTCGGCGCAGATGTAAATGCTGTTGATTGTGGTGGATGTAACGCATTTTATCTTGCCCTACATCTATCCTTGCATGATGAGGTACAGGCCTATGTGTATGAGATCTTTGTACGTAATCCCATTCCATACACGATTTGCAGTTCAACTGGCTCATTCCCTCTGAGCTTAGCTGTAGCACTTAATAACCCTATGATTATTGAACTTCTGTACAAGTGTGGGGTGGATTTGAATATAAATTCGTTCAGACAAACATCTCCCTGTTCATTGGTGAGTGTATATTACTCCTTTGCGTTGTACTCCTCTGCGTACTGTGTGGTACACTTCAATGAATTGGTATTCAATATTCCATATTCTAGATTACTGCGTCCGACGGGTCTTTGTGATGTGATGAAGAAATTGGTTGAGCTGGGTACAAATATTCGAGTCACGATTGAAGGTTAAGGTGTTCTAGACGTATTACTCGAATATGCTTCAAAGTTTATTGTGGAGCCTTATGAATATGCAGCCATGACTTCTTCTCAGTTTACCCAGACATTTGATATGCTATTGGAATCTGGTGCCAAAATCTTCTATGCTATATTGTACGCTCAATCATACTTTCTTTCCAAGTCCTCCCTCCACGATCAAAGTCATCCACATGGTTTTTGTTTTCAAGTTTCTTCCCCCACAATTTGAAATACCATCATGGAAATTTGCGGATGAAAATCTAAATCTGCGACCCAATTTGAGATTGCTCGCTCTCACCTTTAGGTTCTGAACAACCAAGAGTAGAGGTAGTGAAAGGCTTGCAGACTGTTCTCTTTCAATATGGAGCATGATTTCTGTTAAAAACATGTATGGAAACAGGGATTCCGACAGCTTCTAATTTCCAAACAAAAGAGAGTAACGAAGTCAAAGCAGACCAAGAAGAGTCAGAATGAGCGGGAGAGGAGTGATGGTAGACAAATCAACATGGTTTTTGCCTTCAAGTTTTTGCCCCCAATATCTGAAATATCATCAAGGATATTTGCGAATGAAAATCTGAGACGGTGACCCAATTTGATATTGCTCGCTGTTATCTCTAGGTTTTGCATGACCAAGAGAGATGGGAGTAGGAGGTTCACAGACCGTTCTCTTTCAAGATGGAGGAGGATTTTTGTTAAAATCATAAATGGAAACGGGGATTCAGACAGTTTTCAATTTTCAAACAAAAGAGAGCAACGAAGTCGAAGCAGACCAAGAGGAGTCAGAATGAGCAGGAGAGGAGTAATGGTGGACGAATCATTTCAGGTTTTAATTCTACAATTGTTGATATCCATTGGAATGAGAGAACGTCCAGTATAATCCAAAGTAGATAAGATCATTCCTCCCATCTCTATCTTCATGCTCACGTGCATCCAATAGTTTCATCATATAAACAACTTCATTTTCCATTGTTTCTGCAGAATATAGAAAATCATAGACTGGAGCGACGGTACGGTGGTTCTACGGACGTGCTCGGAGGAGAGATCGAGACTGGCACTGTAGCTGGACACATGTGCGGGCCAGGCCGCGGCGGTGATAGAACTGGCGCGTCGCGATGTCGCAGATATCGACGTCAACATTGGCTGGCGACGTTGCGAGCATCGACGTCGACATAGACCGTCCCAAGCGCTTCTCTCCACCCGGTGGGGTGTAAGTGGCTCTGCTACGACAGCTCCAAAAGGCCCGGGCGATTCTCGCCAGCCTAAGGAGCAGAGATCGAGGTTGGTGTGGCAGCTGGACACATATGATGCGACGCGAGTCGGGCCATGGCGATGGCAGAGTTGGTGCGTCGCGACGTCGCAGGTATTGACGTCAACAGGGGCCACCCGGAGCGCTTTTTTGCGCTTGGTGGGATGGGGTGGCTCTGCTACGACAGCTCCAGGAGGTCCGGGCGATTCTCGCCAGCCTGAGAGGTAGAGGTAGAGGTTGGTGTTGCAGCTGGACACATGTGATGCGACGCGGGCCGGGCCATGGCGATGGCAGAGTTGGTGCGTCGCGACGTCGCAGGTATCGAGGTCAACAGGGGCCACCTGGAGCGCTTCTCTGCGCTTGGTGGGATGGGGGGGGGGGGGGGCCCTGCTACGACAGCTCGAAAAGGCCCGGACAATCCCCGCCACCCTCGTCGACTGGGCCGCCGAGCAGCGGCAGCAGGAGAAGAGTCCCGCACCCTCCGTCAGCTGCCAGCTTTGGGTGCTGCCGAACCTCGAAAAGACCCTGCATTCGTGGGCGATCTTGTCGCAGTAGGTGGGCGTCGATGGTAGCTGTACACGGACGTATCCCAGACGAGAGATACCTGAATCCAAACTGCAACGACGTGCTCTGTCTGCTTGTCCAGCACTGTGTCAGCAAACACCCGCGCCTCATTCTCATCGCCAACGGCGGTCGAACGTTAGCCCTTCTGAGGTACAGATAATCAACATCCATCGTTATATATTTCTGGAGAGAATAAACCTCTTTGTGCATTTCCTGCTAACATATAGTTCGGATGATTAAGTGGTTCTAGCTGATTCTGAGAAGCTTTGTACAATTTATGTGCGAACGATATGAAAATTTCCTCCCATCAACAATTATTTCATGTGAGTTCAATTATACAATTCACATTATATATCTGTTTTCAACCATCATTCTGAATTCACGTACACAGTTTTGAGAGATTCCTACAACCATTAGCGCGGATTCTCGAAGATGCAATAGACGAAATCATATTGGCCTCAGAGGAGGGCTTTAAGTTAAAGTCCACAAATTTTGCGGGAGTCGTCTTTGCAATAAAACATTTTCCCTCGCAGGCCCGTGGGGCGCACGAAATTCCTCAAAGCGTGATCGCGAGGGCTCTTCCGTCCTTGGGCGATCTTATTGTTCACACTTTCAACTCCTCTTTCGCTCACAGCATTTTTCCCGAGGTTTGGAAGCAGGCACAGCTTATTGCACTAGAAAAGACCACAGCACCATCAGCGGTCTCGGATCTTTGTTCCATTGCGCTGCTGTGTTTTCTATCCAAGGTTCTGGACGGAATTGCTCACGACCAGATCACGGAATAATTGAAGGATGAGAATTTGCTAGATAGCTTCCAAACTGGTTTCAGACAACATCGGCGCACCCAGACAGCTCTACTAGAGTTGACTGATGACTTCCGAGTAGGCATAGATAGGAGAAAGATCACCCTTCTCTTGCTGTTGGACTTCAGTGAAGCATTTGACACGATATCCTTATCAAAGCTTATAAGTTAACTTCGTCACCTAGATCTCTAAAGATCGGCTCTCCTGTGGATCGAGTCATATCTTCAGGGTCGCACCCAAACTGTAATATCGAAACAAGGGTATTCTAATTGGCTCGAAACCAATCTGGGTGTTCCACAGGGCACCGTTCTTGGTCCTCTACTTCTCAGCTTACATAAGTAAATCCCGCGAACCTTTCACTTTGGGCCTCGGAAAAACGAGAAATTTTTCTGGAAAGGCACATGCTTGATACAATTTTCAGGTGTTTTCTACACCT
>JAPYYZ010002794.1:0-17956 GCA_030522705.1 Eretmocerus eremicus | reverse complement strand
CTAGCTCCTGCAATCACCGCTTGAGTGCAATCGTTTTCAGCAGACTTCAGTGCCAGTGCTAGGGCTGATTTTTGAGGCGGGAAAATGGCTCGAGAATCGTCTTTTTGTCTCAAAATCGCTATAATTCGGCTACCAGTCGTCCAAAAGAGACGTTTCTCGGCTCATTCTGGAGCTATCTTCATCGGCCATTCGATAAAACTATGTTCGTCAATGTTTCCGATGTTGGATGGAAGCTGAAGAGACCCTTTTGAGTGTACCAAAGTTACCCCACCCTAGCCAAGAACAGGGGGTGTTTTCCATCGTCACAACCTCACACTTGCAAGGAGTGGAAATACCCCAAAATAACGATCATTCCGTCAAGAAGAATAAAACGACATTGCGGACCGATAAAATTCAGCCTCACTACGCGAAATTCCTCCAAGAAATTCTTTCGAAAATAACAAATATAAATAAGCGCAAAGCCTTCGACAATGACCATGAATGATCAAAACATTGCTTATGCGTGCCTCTAGTGGGAAAAATTGGAATTAGGGTCATTGGCTGATCTGCCATCCTGATAGCGGGCTTGTCTGGGGCTTGTAAATTTCTTTCTCGGGGTGTACCAAAGTTAGCCCTGCTGTACTAAAGTAACCCCGATTGACGGTAGTTCCTCTTACAGAAAATTTTAGATAGTTGCTTCTGAGCAAAAATTTTTAGATGATTCCTTCTGAGCTAAGAAACTCGGATAGTTCCTCTCTCTTTCAGATAGTTTTTTCTTCCATTGTCGGTTTTAAATAGTTTTTTTTAGTCTGGACTATCGATATATCAACTATAGTATTCTCTGCTCGCATGGAAATCCATAAAGTGAAATCGAGTACCCAAATTTTTGAGCTCTAACATGAACACGTATCTATGTGTTTCATTAATGGGCAAAGTGATAAATGGGAAAAAGTTCTGACTCTTCGTTTCCACAACAAATTACGACTCATGCGTAATTCAAATTACGTCTTTCGGAAGTATCTGGACGGCCCATAGATCAATGCGTAATCAAGGTAACCCAGTAAATCGTGGATTCAGCACGCGGTGTGCACTTCTCGACGTTCCTCGACGAGCCGGTCTTGAATAATGATGATCTCATGCCATCAATCTATACACCGATATGGAGAACCGCCTGTCTGACCATGGGTAGAGCGAACAATCAAAACATTCCAAATTTGCAAGGCAAGACCTGAATATTTCACATGGACAAATTTCGACTTTGCATTCCGTTTTGCATTCCGCCCAATTCGTACAACAGCAACCATCACATTGTATGTGACGAACCTTGTGATGCAATGGAAGATCATCGAAAATTCCATCTGACATGCTCTTCCATTTCGAGCAAAAGAGATCCACGCTTCATCAAATTTTGAATCATAATCCCTCAAGGTAGTACGGTCGGTACTGTACGAATCAAGCGCAGATCGACCGCCAATATAGGTATAGTGAACGCACGCAGCAGACGACAACCTATCCCCGAAACTCCAGGAAAGAGCAACATAATTTTTTGTATCTTTCTTTATAGGCTCTGAATCGTCAAACTACTTGCTAGTAATAACTTTTCATGCACTCTTTCTCGTGTGCATGCAGTTTCACAAAGATCTGAACGTCAGGTATCGAAGTATGCTTGTCGACCCATAAGAGATCGTGTTGATCGGCCTCTACAAAATCGCTCATAACTTCTCTCCCAGCCTCTGAAGGCTCCCAAAATTTCAACTGAGATCATTTGACACCCAAATCTATCAGTGTGCCAAGTTTTGTATTTTTCTGAAAGTCAATTTGAGTACCGACCGTACTACCATCAAGCTGAGATATTGATATAGGCTCGCTCGAGTTAATGTTCTAATTTCAAATTTGCCCATGACCATGAATTCATCGATCGACAAGGAGGATGCCGAAATTTGAGTACTATACGAGTGATTATGATCACTTCACCGATACAAACACAAAAGTTCCAATTCTCAAACTCAAAGCACTCAGAGCACAGAAAAGTCCAGCAATCAAAAAATGCTACTCTCTACCGCATCGCGGGAACCCCAGGTGCTCTCGAACAACTCGCCCCAATCTCAATCGCATCGGCGCGCTAATGCCTCAACGGAACCGAACCCGAGTCCTAGTCGGGACGCGTATGGCCTATAATCCTGATAAACGCGGCGAGCGTGTGCTGTTATCCGCACACCTTAGCTACCTGCGCGCTACTGCACTACAATCGACTGCAGTTTCTCGCGCTCCTCGATAATCCGGCCGGACCCAGATAATCGTCAATGAGGAACAGAAAGCGAGCATTAGAGGCACTATTTAGAACTGGAGTGCGCTTTCTCGGGCGACATGGCCTTGAGTATTGCAGGCCCGGTGACGACGACGACGACGACTACGATGACGACGTGGATGACATACGAAGAGGAGGCGATCGCTCGAGTCGGACGGCTCGGTCCTCGTGGGCTTTTCTCTCATTCGTCAGTGTCGCGCCGAGCGTCGAATCGTCTGTGGCTTTGGACACGAGTGGGTTGTATACGAGCGAATATCGAGCGAGGCGAGCAGCGAGGCGGAGATTTTCAAGAGCTTGCGCTTGTTGTGGGGGAGAGGTTACTGATCCGAGGCTGTGATGCGTCCGATTGGGCTTTTGAACTGTCTGGAGTGAGAAAAGTGACATCGAGTCGCAGGTACGACCCTTTAGGGCTCCCAAATTCTGAAGGTATGGAATGGAGTGAGGAATCATTTTTTCCGGGAAGTTGAGGATTTATACGATTTTCCTTGAGTAAAAACGCGAAAATGGAATGATTGTCGAAATAAAATTCACTAAATTGCTTTGGATCTTGAATCATCTCAAATAAGAATTCTAATTTCTGAACAAGACAGATAAGCTATGGAGTTGATCGATTAGTATCGAATCATGATACTATCTTGTATTTACTAATGATTTTGAAATTATCGCCGAGTTGCGTCCCGTACACACAATGGGTCACACAAGGTACCGTTGTATTTTTTATCAGAGTTGTCTGAATTGTTTCAAATTACGATGGGTTCGTTGACCTTTGAAATCTGAAGAGTAGCTGCTGGTCACTTCATTGATTTCAAGATTTGTCGAATTCATTTGAATGACAATTAACCACGTGCAAACGTCTTTTGCTGGAAAAAATACTCAATCTGAAAATTCAGTTTCTGACTACGAAATCTTCAGCATTGTACAAAACGTATCATTTATACGCAAAGAGCTCAAGAAAGAACAACGACTGGTTAACCCCCAGACTTCCCATGTCCACATATGTAGACAAGCATGTTTTCCAATATTTCGTGATAACTTTTGTTATATGTATGTGTCATAAAAATCTGGAAAAATTCAGAAAATATTCTAGACATAAGAGAAATATATTGCCACGAGATTTGCTCCCAAATAACGTTTGGTTTTTGAGAAAAAAAAAATAAAAACTGAAAATTTTTCGAGCTTAAAATGTTGTTATTTTTAATACTTTCTATACTAGTCACCCATGTTTTTCAATTCGGCAGAATTTTTCAAGACCCGGAAATAGGGTCGAAAGTGAGCGGGTTCAGTCCGAGCCCGTACTTTCATAACTAAAACTAAGAATTCAATATCTTGGAGGTGAATTGATGATTGGTGATCAACACGTTCGATGAAAATTAAGCCCGTTGGTTACTGATAGTTGAGATCGACTCAAGGAGCTCATAGTGATCTTTGTACATTTATTTATACTTTCAAGAGCTGATATGTAAATGCTATGGCTTAATGTCGTTAAAGATGCCGTTCAAATGTCAGTCTTCAGAAATGCCGTTGCGTTTTTGAAGACTGACTCATTCGGTAATGCACGCTTATTGATGAGATGATTGAGATTCGTAAAGTAAACTTGGACCTCCTAAAATATACAAGAGTCACTCGGGTTGTGAGAAGAAATCTACTCGATCGTTTCTATAGTTGCTTCACATCAATCAGTGTGTGAAGCCTGTGGTTGATTTTTTATGACACTTTGAAATTGATTAGAATATCGATCTCCAACTTTCTGTATGTCATCGATCTATCAGCATCCATACAGTGTATGGAGTAATTCATCTTCACTCATCTTACATTAACTCATCTTCGATACCTCTACAGTATAGATAGGATTAATTAGTGATTTTATTCCGTATTGATCATATTGCAATAATATAATTTGGTCTCGTGAAGCTTGCGGAATCACGCAAGCACGGGATATCACCATTTACAATTGAACCGCTATCCCGAACTCCCAATGAATATCAACCAACATTACTTTTCCTCCTAAAAATCTAATCATAAAATTGGAGTAGTGCAATTCAGCGACCAACCCAAAAAAATTAGCAATGAGGAAGGTTAGGAAAATTTGTCGCCCTCGATTAGGTGGTGGTGCTCTGCAAATACGAGACGCGCGACATTTAGCACGCCAAGCTTACCGTACACACGAAGCTCACCTGGTTCGCTCTAGAAACGCCCCGTACACGAGCTCGCAAATATAAGCAGAGTCGCGGTGCATTGTGCAACGGTCCGGGTCCGCGTGATTTATGCGATCCGAATCGTTATTAGTTTACGGCCCCCCGTCTCTCGCCCATCAATCCCTACCATAGCGTATAAAGCATCGACACCGAACGAGAGACGAAGAGAGAAACTCGACGGCATTGCACTCTTGATGCGAGCGTACTTGGCTCTCTGTGCACGCGCTTTCTCGCCCTGCCCTCCGGTTCTCATTTGCATCTCTTTTGCACCAGATTCATCTTATTAATGCCATTCTGGCGACGAGTTTATCTATCTGCTCTGCCCGAGTTTGAGCGGATTTATCGGAGAAATTGTGTGACCCGCGCTCTTTTGTGAATGGAATCGCGCGAACTATCGAGCGCGTTATGTTATGAGATAGAGAGTTAGTGTACTCGGTTCTTACTAGAAGACGAGGGTCTGCGGCAACACGTTTTGATGGAACTTTTTTCGCATATCCTTGCCTCGGAGGAATTGAGACCGAATTTGTTTTTCGAATTCAATTTACTCGCTAGATCCACGAAAACTACATGAAATTTGAAAAAATGACTTTGTTTTGTTCGATCTCATTCATGACTCTAATGTATGTATTCAGCATATGGGAAATTTCTTGTGATTTGGAACCGTTTAATAATTCGGGAACCAGTAAATTTTCCTCCCCCATGACCAATTGCAGGAGTCAATATGTTGCTTTTAGACCAATAATGTAGATTATTGAATTCGAAAATTTATTCGAAAACTAGCAAGATTTCCTTCAAAATTATTTATGCCGCGAATCATTTTTCGAAAATTTCGCTAGTTTTCAAATAGAGTAGACTTAAAGATAGAAGAATGATGCACATTTGCACATAACTGACACCCTGTGATCAATCTTACACTCAAAAAATCTTTATTTTCTGATATCTCAGTCAGTTATATCGCAGAATCTTGCAGAGTCTATAATTTTAGACCTCTCTTTGTTTCGTGTGCCAAAAAAGTCTCATCAGTTTATCTACTAGCCGACTCTCAAACCAGTTTTCGAAATTTGACGTCCTCAGTTTTGAAGATATCGAATGCAAGAGGTACACAAATGTATAATGAGCGAGCTTGCAAGAAAAATCCAAAATGAAACTCGTGATTCGTGCAACCTTGAAGAGTCAAATTATACCCTTGGCACTGAGCATTAACTTTGATCTCACTCGCGAAGAGAGCAGAAAAAGCAATCTCGGCAAAATCTTCCGCCACGCAGTCGTACAAAATCTACGCGAACCCTCGCGCCAAGTCAGAACCTCACGAGGATCTCAACCTTCCAGTCTCCAGTCCGTTGAATCGTCGAGCCACAATTAAGATGTACCCCAGTAATACCGCGGTAACCGCGCTTACGCAAATAGCAAGCTTTGGAGCCGGCGCCGGAGAAAACTCGTATCAAATATAAAAGCGAATGAGTGGAGCAAAGCGTGGATACGAAGCAAAATTACAATTACGGCAGTTGCGCCTTAGACCTATGCCGAGAGGGTAGGCCGACTCGCTGGGCTGTTTAGCATTTTGAGTAGACCGCGGAGTTTTTGCGGCTCTCCGCGCGCCTCGTCGCGTCGGAGTGTAAGAGAAGCCGCTCTGTAATGAGACTGGCGTTATAATACGACGGTTTGCTCTCGAGAGAAGGGACGCCCTCTTGGCTTGCCTCTTTCTCACATGATTTACGGGGCTCTTCCCTCGTGCAGATTGTCTCGAAGAGTCATCTTATGGTTTTTACCCCCATCCTGTGGTGAAAAACTCGATTGGGGTGGCGAAAAAATTATATACTTGATGGTCAATTACTCTGTCGTGAGGGAAAATATTTCAAGCAAATATTTTCTCAATCTCGTGGATAACTCGCAGGAGTATTTTCTCGAGATTTATCCCCATTCCTCAAAAGAACTTTCAATCACCCATCATTCGACTTTTTTTGAAGCTTCGACCTGACTACATAAATCGATGCGCCATAAATGGCCATAATGTGCTAACCTGAATATACTCTTTTCCAACTCCGAATCCTTCCAGCATTCATTCGAATGATAAGTCAATGAGCAAACACTGGATTAATGATTTTCTTCTTAATTCTTATTGTATTGATTTCGAACATGATGAGAATCAGTTACTATGTAGTTTTCCCAACACGAGAAGAGATTGTATCCCGAGGCACAGTGCAGCCATTATCGCAAAACCCGTTACCTTTTGAGGTACTTTTGATAGGGATGTCAGCTCGAGTAACATCTTGATTTCTTCCGTGTTGTAAAATCTGTCGAAGAATAAAGAAATAATTTCGCCCCATAAACAAGTCAATTCACTTATCGCGAGAGTGCATTTGCGCTCTCCGAAATACGCCGCATTGAAAGCAAATAAATCTCCGCGGCCGTAAACTCGAAACGGAAGAAACTCCTGCATCACAAATCAAATTGCGAAAATTCGCGCGGAACGACTGTCGAAAGTGACCCCCGCAGTTCGATCTCATAAACTTATCGGGGAGAATTTTATTTTTTTCCTCACTGCGGCGAGCGGTCTGCTTGTTCTGCTCGCGCCAGCGTGTGCTTGCTCTTCCCAGCGTGCAATCTGGGCTGGACCACGCCAGAGATCCGGCTCGACGATGTATTTCTTAACTCTCGTCGATTTGGAATCGGAGCAGTTGGCTCGCCATGGTTTCGTCGATTCGAAGAAACATCGTTCGCTAGATTCAGATTGTCTGTGATTGCATCGGATGACCGATCAATTATTAAGAGATCAAAGTGGTATTATGATCATCCACGCGAGCTCGCAACGCAAGCTCTGCACTTTGTTATCCTGAATTCCTTCTCACGAAATCGGATGTTGCGTGTCTGAGATCAAAAACAGTGTTATACCACCGATAGAATTCACCATCGAAGCAGGCGTAATTCCGACACCTGCTGCGGAACAATACTCTATCATCGAGTAAGGATTCCATTGAACTTCTGTGAGGATCAATATGCTTATGCAATATAAATATCTAAAGAGCAGTAATTCAGACGACCTCTTTGCCGAGATGACATTCTGAATGAATACAGAATCAGTATGACAAATGATGATTGAAAACAGGACACGATTTGAAGCTCACAATCAGTCCATTCAGTGAGCGTGAACTGTTGTGACACGTCATAATGCTCACTACTTTCAATCTAATCTAATAGAATTCTGGGCACACTGCCAACAAATCTATCCGCAAGCTTTGATCAAGCTCTCAACTCCCTTCAACAAAAAGCAATCATTTCTGCATCAAACTGACTACAATCGCAAGAATAATCCTCCCCACAAAGTTCGCTCCAACATATCCTTGCAGCGGATAACTGAGTTCCAAACCAGACTCATTCAATATGTTTATCACGTTCTCAATTAGCTCTCAATAGCCTATCAGCTCCATGCCACACATAGTGAACTACAAAAGAAAAGTGGAGAGCTTTATCCAAAGCTGCGCTCGTCACGAGCACAACGACGCAGACCGCACACTGTACATTACAGTCTTATCGTATAAACGCCACCGCATCAAGAGAGCGAAAGAGGAAGTCAGTTTCCTGCAGTCGCACCAGAGAAGTGACCGCTAGATTTGTCGCTCTGGGAGAAAGAGGATATTAATGATATATCAGAGCTGCCGGGGACAGAGTAAAAATTCGAGAAGTGCGTACGGTGTTAGCTAGTTTCCCTGGTAGAATCTGATGTGCGAATTTTGAGGAAGAGATTCGCCGCGATGGTCTGCTGAGTGATGTGAAGCTGGAACTCAAATTTTGGTCATGGATGATTATGCCTTGAACTTTTCGTGCGGAGTGAGTAGGAGGTTTTAGTGATTTTCAAAGAGGAAACAAATTTCGAAGAATTGTGGAATCTGATATGGTGCTGACCCTTTAGAATCGAAGGAGTTTGAAAAAATCAGCTTGGGTACCCGAATATCCTGGAATTGGGTCTGTAATTGATAGCTACGCAAAACTTGTATTCTAGAATGATGTCATCTTGGCGTGATAGCATTCGCTTGATGAACCACAGTTGCACAGATTGATAACTGCTTGGTGTGGGAGCCCCGATGATGCACGATATTAGTCAACGAAACTTCTCTGTAATGAAGCAGCATCCTCTCAATGCCAGTAATAAGCTCATATAAGTTTCACAAGTGCGATAGTAGCTACCAGGAAGAATTGGGTGCTCATCAAGTTGACCAGTCAAATTTCATCAGTATCCTATCAAGTTATTCATCAAAATATCTTTTCGACGTAAAGTAGAAACTTGGGTTAAAAATGGGCTAAATATCTGTATTGGATTCAGAAGCACGTCCTTCTTAATTTGAAAGACAAGAATAGAAAGCTCCAATCTTGATATCAAGCTCTGAAGAAGCACTGTGCTATGGGTCAATTCCATGTCCCAAGAAATATACAAAACGTGTCATATCGATACGGAAACGAAACAGGCCTGGAAACGATAACACCATTCCAAATTGATTATGTCTTCTTTTTTTTATAAGCTTTCCATGTATCAGAACCTGAATGGTTGTCTCACCTAGTCGACTGTATTCAAAAAGATAATTGGCCATGCGTCAGGAGCTCTGAGCAGTGTTGACAATACACCATGTAAACATTGTACCGAGATATTCATGCTATCTAAAACTGATTTTCAATTATTATTTTTGCCAAAAGGAAGCAAATGAAAAAGATTTGCACTCAAAAGCTCATCAACTATCATCTCGGTATGATAAATATGACTCAACGTTAGTCATGAACTGGAGGAAACAGAACAGAGAAGGTATCTGTGATGTACTTTTTGTCCGTGCACATGGCATAGGCTTGGCGGATTCTCTGATTCTTGTATCTTGTCGGAGCTCAATGATATGCGAGGAAGAGTGTCAAGTTCAATGAATTGGATACTGCTGTTGGCAACTATTTTTATATCCGGCCGGAATAATCTGAGAATGACAACATGAATAACACAAATAAAGAGTCACGAAAAAATGGTAGATCCACATAAAAAACTTGCCATTCTACACGAGGCAATTGTTCATTGAGAAAACGTTCATGGAAATAGTCCTTTGAATTTTTTTCTTCCCATTTCATTGAGAACAGAATTTTCCGTTTTTATCGAAAGGTGTTTCAATCATACCACCTATGGTCCTAGTAGAGATGCTCATAGCAACTTCGACTAGAACATATTCATCATTCAATCCAATACAGGCGTTGAATCTTTTATACATTTTTCTAATTTCAAGATTCGTATCATGCCCTAATAAATTGTACCCCCAAAGTCTGAGCATTTCTTCATCATTCTCATTATTATCTTCTCCGAAAGTAATAGGAGCGTGAAATGAAGAGAACGTCTAAATGGAGCTTCTTGCTGATACTGTTGAAACTGACGGTATGCTTGGTGAGCGGAGAGTTTTTCGTGCTCTCCGGACCCGAGTACAAGACTGGCAAACTACTCTACTGGAATCACCAGCTCAGAGATATGTACTGCATTACCGATGAGATGAGCAGTGCTTTGACGTGGAATAGCAACTTGGAATGGATGGATTCGGACTTGGCTCCGAATCAAGTCGATGAAACAATGGGTTAGTCGTTTTGACATTTATGATCTAAGTAATATCTTTCACAGTTTTTCGTGACCTCGATTGATATTTTCAGAGATACTGCCTAACAATGGATTCGTATACCCTTTAAAAGATAATTTAACTTGTCCAATGGATCATACCAGTACATGTTCGCACCACTGGACGAAAACCGGCAACTGGAGCTTCGTGACAAGTTTAGACAAATCCATGTCTCCAATTTACGATAACCGATGGAACGGTAAGTTTACTTGAGAGGCATATTTAGTTTTGATATCAAAGCACTCAGAAATACTATCTCATGTAAGATCTCACTAATTGATAGTATAGTAAAATAAAATGTCGTGAACAGATCTCAAGGAGATGAAAATGTCAGATTACTGGAAAGTCGTAGATAAAGTCTCTTCTGCCGGTAACTTGGCAGTATCTGTTCGCGGGACGACTGATGCACATTTAGCCATTTGTAATGCAAATGATCCTTCGAGCTTCTGCTTTTACATCATATTGGGAGGATGGTCTAACTCAAGGTCAGTAATTCGCAAATGCGAGAAAGGGATACCTGATTCCACTTCAGCAACGCCAGATGAGGAATGTTCGAAGATATTGGCTTCGTTCAATGTAAGCACCATTTTAGCAAGATCAAATTATTCTTCAGATCTACATCATTATTCAACTAATTGCTTCAATTCTCACAGGGCAGCATGATATCTTCCACAGAGTGGAAGACTTTCTCAATCCGATGGACGTTTGCGGAACGGATAGAACTATCGATTTATGATTCACAAGTGAAAATCCTGCACTACTCAGAGGAGAAAATTGCGAACTACTTCGATGGCCAGAGTGACAGCCAGACTGAGAGCAAGCACTATGTACTGTTCGCCAGAAGTTCTGGTCAAATGCTGATGAAATTTCATATATGTAAGAGCACTCAGAACTTCATTGTTTCACCCTAAAGTGTATACTGATGAACTTTGAGTTATTCCTTAAATTGCTCAACAGTGAGATCCTCGTATTCATAAAATATCGTTTGTATTGGACAAGATTGAGACCAAAACTGTAAAATTCCAAGTACAAGAGCTCTATTTTCAATCAAAGTCATTTTCACAAACCTCCAGCGCAAATGCGTAGCCACTGAATTAGAGGATAACGTATCCTTGTCACTCCACAGATGGTTTTTTGTGGACTACATCGACTCAATCGAAACTCTACAGCCCGAGCACTATGACTACTTCACCAGAGAGGAATATATGCATAGAAATGTCGATAAGTCTATGCGAAAAGTGCATAATGACCGTGGACTTCGTAGACCGCAAAGGTCAGAAAAATGTTGCTGGAACGTTCAAAATTTCGCCTAGCAAAACCAACAAAATTTCGCCTAGCATCCATGGATTGCCCAGTTGGCGGACCGTGAAGATCAACAGAACATTGTCGAAAGAAATGCAACAACCTGTATCGTTATCAATCGTTACACTCCTGAGCAACAACACTGTCAGAAACAACTCTTATTGGGGTGTCTCAAACATTCGCCGGTGCTTCGATGGTCAGTATTCACAAACTGTACGTATGACTAGAAATGGCATTATTCTAATCCTTTCCGTTTGTTGCAACGTTACTTAACAAAAAGTTAATAAGCAAGCTTGCATTTTTTGTTAAAATTCACCTTCTCAACAGGGGCTTTGAGGTCTATCAAAATCAGAACTTATCAAGATAACGATGGATCAGATTATTTCTGGCCCAAAATTACTTGTCAGAAAATGTCATTCGATGACGTTTCAAGAGTTATCGTTGCAACTGATCGTAAAATGACGAGCCGCAAAGCAGGTTATACTCTTCATCACTAGATTGATGACTCACCAAAAGAGTTCAGGAGTTATTAGTTATGGATTTGGCTGAAGATGCAACAATACTTTTCTCTTGACAACAAAAGATGATAACTACCTTGCTGTGAATGCAAATGCCCAAGCATATTTGAGCTACAGTTTTGAACTGCGGCATCTTTATTATTCCTGTACGAATAAAAAATCGTCTGCTGAAAGCGGTGGAAACCGTATGCTCAGAACTATAACTTAAATAAGCTTGAATATTTACTATAGAGGCTATAGTAATTATCATCTTTCAATACCAGAATGACATTAAATCTCCAGTTTCAGCCAAAACCATGACCAACAACCCATGGACTCATCTTGGTCAGTCTGAAATAATAGTTGTCAGTGTCTATAGATGAAGATGATACTTATCCTAGACATACCCTATTTTGTCAGGGATGAGATCCTCGTGCAAAGAGGGCAAAATTGGCCCGTCATGCTTAGTCGACTGCTCAAAATTTTTTTGGGAGAACAGTGATTGCCAGAACCTGGTCAGTTGTGATCAAAGTGGATGTTCGTGTGCTGAAGGCTACACAATGCCATCGTGCAGAGATCGTAAGTGCTAGCTGAAACTTGCTCAAAGATGATTTGAATGTCGACATTTTATTAGTGCAAAAGTGATTCAGGATCTTAAGGGTAGCTTTCCTCACCAGGTTGCTCAGCGTCAACATATGGCTTCGAATGTAAGCAGACATGTGGAAACTGCACTGATGGGGCTTGCAGTTTCGCAACAGGAGAATGCAAGAAAGGCTGTCAAGATAGTACCGATCGTTTGATTCTGCCACCATATTGTAAGATCGGTATGTATTCCAGAACAATGAGAGATCCAACACCGTTATTGGGCAGTCTCGTTATTTTGGCGCATGATGATGCACATTTGAATGAAAGGATTTAGCAAATTAAAAACTTGTTGTATTTAATAGGTATTGACTCTCC
This sequence comes from Eretmocerus eremicus, assembly GCA_030522705.1. Taxonomy (NCBI): domain Eukaryota; kingdom Metazoa; phylum Arthropoda; class Insecta; order Hymenoptera; family Aphelinidae; genus Eretmocerus; species Eretmocerus eremicus. The sequence goes on along the minus strand of JAPYYZ010002794.1, from coordinate 5,082 downwards.
TCCGGCGCCAACTGTATATCTGATCAATGCCACGAGTTTACGATTATCTCTCGGGACAAGAAGAGAATATGGGCTAGTTCCCACGAACATCAATTTTGAAATTTGGGTAAGAACAAAATCATGAAAATTGGCACATGGCATCCACAGCAATCAATTCACAATAATGTTTCAAGATTGAAGCTAAGCCTATTTTTATCTTATCGATCCACTTACCGTGTAATTGCAGTCGAACAGTTCTCGTCCTGCTTTCACCAGCGATCCGCTGTTGATTCGAAAAGAAACTGTCATTGGAGTTGACGTTGATCACCTGAATCCTGGAACTCACTACACAGCATACGCTATTTTGAAGGCCAAGTCTAAGGTTTTCAAGGGTGAACCAATCAATTTCACCACTCCATGTACAGGTATGATTCTTTATCCACCGAATCGAATGCAAGATGAGGAATGCGATATTTGAAGAGAATTGAATCACTCGTCTCTCTATTTTTCTTGGCAATTTTATCATCAATTGCGAGGATGATTTCTTGGGGATGATCGGATAGCGATTGATATTTGTATTGTTGCAGAATCTGCGGCCCTCAATTTTGTATCCATCGTCACAAATACGAGCGTCAAGATCGATAATTGGATTGATGTGCACGTCAACGACTCCTGCCCATTTACGTGGTATCGATTAAAGTTCTTCCGCAGCGAAGTTAATTTATTCGACGATCTCACACGGTTTCCCAAGACTTTCTCTGGTCTTGAGCCTAATACGGAATATAAGCTGACAATAACATCAGAAAGAGGAATTATTGTCGATAGAACGATCAAAACTTCAGAGGGAGGTAAGATCCGCGTGACAATTGATTATATTAAATTTGTGAATCATGCAACTTCAGTGAATCTCTTCTAGTCCCGGGACCAGTGAGATCTTTACGGACAACGTCAAGTAAGGTAGATGCAATTTCAATTTCCTGGGAACCGCCAGAAAAAACTAGAGGCCACATCGTTTCGTACTCTGTCGACATCCAGGTGTGTATTTTTGAATACTTTTGTAACCCGTCCAACGAATTTTCTCAAAGCCTCTACGATTCCTATGAAGTGAAAGTGTGCCAAAAGATGATGTTCATCGGTGAGCTATTAATTTCAGGCCACAGAATCCTTCGGATGCAAAGATTTAAACAGGTCATCTACAGGTCTCACAAATATTCCCGGCAGAAATCACCTCTCCAAAAGAATCGTGATAACGAATACGACTAAAACTGCATACAAATATACTTTCGAAGCCTTAGCCCCTTACACTAGCTATAAAATAAGGGTTTACGCAAACTCATCAAAACATCAAGGGGAGCAAAGCGAAATATCATGTAAAACCAACGCAAAAAGTAAGTTCACAATAAATCAAGCTCTTTAAACTTTTATGTAACCCCGAAAGGAGTTATAGAATTTTCAAATTTGTTCTGTACTTGCAGGTACACCTACCGAAGTATTCTCCAATCTCAGATTAACGAACGAAACGTCTCGAGGTATTGCAGCGTATCTCAGATGGAGTCCCCCGAGCGATTGTACAGACATGACAGGACCTGTACGCGCATCGAAATTGTCCATAGATAGATCAGGTCTGAACTTTATCAATGTGGAGACTCACGATTACTCTTTGCCTCTTCTCAGAAGTGACTTTAATGGACTAGAGTCTTATGATGCACGGTTGTATTGCTTGAGGAATTTCAATACAACTGAGAACAAGACAGCATTTGTGACTCTCAAATTCACCATGCCAGCTAGAGGTGAGCTCAATGTCACGTGAACAATAATCTAAGAAAACTGAGTTTCGGTCGTGGACGATTCAAAATGACTATGCATTCACCAATCAGAACCACCAGGAGTAAGTAATATCGAGATCATAGAAGTGGACAGCACTAGTGCAACTCTAACAATCAGATGGAAAGCTCCACTACCACCTCTTCATGGCAGATTGGCATACTACAGAGTCGAGTTCTGCAAGAACTCCGACCAATGCTCCAAAAATCAATATGCTATTGTTGGACCAGCTAAATACTGTGAACTATGGGACTCAAGCGATAGAATCTGTGATACAATACCTTTTCCTAATTTTGTCTTCAATCGAATACAGGTAAGCTTATATTTTCAGGAGATTCAGATGGTGACAGCTAACCAAGAAAATGTTTCATTCCAGATCAAGGCCTATAACAAAAATGTAACTGGGTCATCTGAGCCAGTTCGTATTGCAGCTCAAACGAATGAGTTTGGTATGAAGAATGAATGGTTACCAAAACTAACATTCATAATTTTCTTGGAGAAATCCATATTCAGATAATTCTGTCCACTCACGCAAGTACATTTTACAGATCCAGATGCGCCATCTTTCATAAACATCACCCTGCTGCGAAAGCAGAACACCCTGGCAAACGTATCTTGGAGCCACCCGTGGAAATCAGGGGGTCGCTTGGAACGTTTCGTAATCGAAACTCGCCTGTTAAACAGTAGTCTCAAATCAATACCATGGAAGGAAAAGATCGCTTCCCTCGAAATCGGCGCTGCTGGCTATCGCCGAAATTATTCAATAGAGCTGGAGCTGCTCCCGTCTTCAACGCTGGTCGTATCAGTTCGGGCAGTTACCGTTAAAGGACGTACTGGTAATAAGGTTGAGGGCAGAATCACGGTTCCTGATTTGGTGGGCTTCGAGGAAGAGGACCTGAAGCCTCGAGTGCGGGAAGATCTTAGCGTTACTGTGAGGATACCCCGGGTCATTAATGACGTTAGAAACAGTCGGATGCTCCTAGTAGTGCAGGGTCCGAGACATTGCAGTGGCGAGCTGGAGAAGGGCAGAGATGCTTCGTCAATTTTACATGTAGGCCATACTCTGGTGGAATCTTCAGACACTGTATCGGCTTGGATAGCTGCCACGCTCGAGGTATAAATCATTTAGTATATTTGTTTCTTCTTTGATCAATCCAATTTCATTATGCATTTCACCAATTTTTTCGGTATTTTTGATGAACTCAGGTGTTTATTATTCGAGACTTCCCTGCGAGCAATTTGCGACACATCTTTGGAAATTTAACCATTTGACGTGTTCAAATTGACAGCAAAACTTTTCTTCCAGAAACCGGAATCGTACGCAAATATGGAGTTTCCGATTGGCGATGGGCAAGATTATGGAGGATCAAAGAACTACATTCTATGTTCAAAAGAATCGTATGTAATTCACCTGCTGTTGGTTGACGGGATCACGAGTTACAGTATTGAACAGATTGCAGGTGGACATATTCTAAGAGCTGTGAGGACAAAAGCGATTCTTTTGGGCGAGAAGCCCCATGATTATGTCTCATGGATGATTCCGTTCATACTCATTGCACTGATAATGACACTACTTGCTTTCATTGGATATAAACAGAGGTGAGTGGAAGGCTCACTCACTATAGTCAAACTCTGGAGAAATGTTTCCGTTTCTCATCCTAATCTTCTGAGAATAATTATCATGCCGGCATTCCAAGTCACTGCGAATTTTTCCCCATCTAGATCTTCCAAGACTTTGATTCGATAATAATTACAATTGCGAGGAATCTCTAGATTTGAAGCCTAGTTTAGCAGTCAATCTCCTGTAATTGAAAGTCTTGAATGGCACAACTTCCCTTGAAACAGAGTATTGAAGTGTTGGACAAATTTTCTAAATAGACCATTGAATGTTGCATGCCGCAAATTTTGTCTGAAAGTTTTAAAATTGAAGCAATTGAAGAAATTTCATGTAAACTTTACAAATTTTACCGAAGGTTAGACAACTGCGTCATTTCTAAAAAACCAGCATTATATCCTCAAGAGAACATGCCACTTTCTAACGACTTCAGCCATAAGAAACCTATTTTGTCACCTGGGGAGGCTGGAAAGGGAACAACGATAGAAGAATCACCAAAAGACAATGCTTCAGTGACGAATGAACCGATCTCTTATAAAATGCCAGTAAAGACTGAAGATTTCGAGAGTTATTTTGAAATAGCTTATAAAGATGGTGTTGTCAAGAGTGAATACATGGTAAATTTATAATACAATCTGAGAAGTTCGGTACACAGTGACAAGAATAACATCCCATCGTTACTTTTCTAGAAAATTGAAAGAGGTTTGACTAAACCGTGTCTGTATGGGTCACAACCAGAGGTGAAGCCAAAAAATAGATATGTTGCTATGTTTCCATGTATGTTTCTCAACCATAAGAAAATTTCAATATCCATGAGTTGATAAACCAGAGAAATCTCAATACGATTCTTATTAAATCCAACATCAATTGCAGATGATGAGTCACGAGTGATTTTGGAGAAAGTACCCGATGAACCATATTCAGATTACATCAATGCGAATTACATTACTGTGAGTGAAGGAGTCCTACATTATTAATACAGATGAACCATTCTATTTACTCGTGGAATCAAATCATTCTATTCAGGGTTATGGAGGCCGAAGCAAAAGTTACATAGCTACACAAGGACCGAAACCAAATACCATTTCAGACTTTTGGCGCATGATCTGGCAGGAAAGGGTGCGCATCATCTGCATGATGACCAACGTTGTGGAGAACGGAAAAGTTCGTTTGTACTCAATTTGGTTGCTATTTACTGAATGATCCTCAAATGAAGCAATCTCACGGCATTGAGTCTTTATTGCAGATCAAGTGTGAACAGTACTGGCCTGAATCTTTGGGACAAAAATTATCATACGGTGAAGTATCAGTTGAATTTGCAGACGAAGAAGTGCATGCTGATTACACGTACAGGACTTTCCATATTTCGCATGATGACAAAGAAATTCGAACGGTAATTAAAAGCTTCCAAAGCATTGGCATAGAATGCTCAACCCATTCACTATACAGCAGTCCCCCAGAGATGTGAAAAATCAGATTTAGTCTGAATTAGGGTGTACTAGGTCTAAAATGAAGAGACAATACCCCACAGATTTTTTTTGTATCCATCTAATATGAAATAACGGGTGTCCAATATATTGGACAAATATAGTGAGCGCCCTCCACAGTTTCGATAGGTGTAAATATCCAAATCCCAGGTTATAAATGAGTCATACCGGGAATAA
>JAPYYZ010002793.1:0-12493 GCA_030522705.1 Eretmocerus eremicus | reverse complement strand
AGAGGTGTGAGGGAGAAAAAAAATGGATTTGAAGCATCGGGTGACCAAGAATTTCGTTGTCACGAATACAAAGCTTTCTCTTTGAGAAAGCAAAATGAGCCAAGATACGTCTCAATTCGATAACTGAGAGCCGAATAAAGCCAATTTAATGAAAGTCGTCGAAAACACCCATTACAGGTGAAAATTTGAGTCGAAAAATGAGAGGAAAGAGCGTTTTTCCTATTCAAATTGCCAAAACGTGGGAAGAAATCGTAGCTTGGCTCATTTTGAAGCTCTCTCTATAATTATTCAAATACATTGATGAAAGTTGGGATATTTCTAGTCAAATACAAGCTACCGAGCAATGATTTCAGAAACTGTATTTTGATATTTTTCCAAAAGATTGAATAACCGATCCAGAAAATTTGAATCTTGTACCGGATATTGTCACCATTTGAGAAAAATTATGGAGGGATTATTCTAAGCAATCTGATCGTGGAAGTGCAGAGAAAAGTTTTCTAGGTCGTAATTTTTTCGATTTTTTTTTATTCACTCAAATTTGAGCTTGATCCCCTGGGCCATTCTATTCCCCTCCAGTGCATTGAATTATTGTTGGTATATAGATTTAAAAAAAAATGCATGAGACCAGATATATGGGATACTTTGCGATTTGAGTTTTCTTATCCACGTCGATTTGAATCTCATTTTTCAAGATCGAGCATATAGTAGCCCCGGTCTCCAGTACTTTGAAAACTTACACACTACCTATTGTCCTGAAGAAAAGAAGATTCCTCGTACCCGGAAAATGCCGTTATTACGATCCATGGAATCGCCGAATCATGTCTCAAGGGTGCAATATCGCATCGCTGAATCAAACTACGCAACATCCAAGGATGGGTCGATCCAGGGGGGCATCTGATGCCGTCGAACGATGTTTCATCTCGTGCGCGAGAGACGGAAACCCATATATTTCCGAATTGCCCTCGAGATCTCATACACAATCACCACCGACGGAGGGTACTTTTTACGCCCGCAAACCGACAGATAGTAGTCGGTGCGAAGCACCGCGTAAAAATGACCGGATTCCCATGTTACTATACAAGCTATGTGTACTTTTTGAGACCCACCCTTAGGATCTCAGACTTGAGCAAACTGTGGTCATCCCGTACATTTTTTTCATTATTTTCATCTTATGGAATGATGGACATGGTGATTTGGGCCGATGAAAAGAGCTTTATCGTATGCGCTTGCTAGCGAGCATTGAGGTGGTTTCTCAACTTTTCTCAAGAACTGATCTTATTTCCCTTTGTCATTTAAAGACGCGCCAAAAAATTTGGCTTAAACAATTTCATTGTACTTGAGCTCGTTCCCTTTGTCTTTACTCTATCTCTAAAATGCTTCTCTCCAAGTTGCAAAACCCGATCTGAAGCCGATTCTACTAGTAATTTACCGAAAAAAAGTCGAGCGCGCCCACTACGCCCCACACCCGTATTCTCACATGTGTCCGAGGATATCTCGATCGGACTAATATCATTTCACAGGGCGTATAAGAAAGCTGCAAAATGAACCAAGGTACGTTGGATTTGAGCGAGTGAGAGTCGAGTAATTGCAGTTTATATGACCATGACTCAAATAAGATAATGGGAATAGAACATGCCACAATTTATTCTGATGGATTATTAACGAGCTGAAAGATGTATCCAGATCCACCAAGATATTTCGCGTATTGCGAAAATTTCCAGGACTCATGCTGGAGACGTGTAGTGTAGCCCCCGTGACGTCGTAAACAATTTTCCTTTGGTACAACTGAAATAGCTCGGCTCCTCTCGTTGGAAATCAAACGCGCTCTCTAGCTTATTTTAAAGGTCTTGGGCTTAGCTTCAAGATGAGTTGAAACGCCTTGAAAAATGGTGAAGTACCCCAGAGTCAGAGCTGCCACAATCTCAGGTGAGCCTCAATGGGTACACCTCCCCCATTGTACGATTTCCCTCGAGAAGAAATCTATCCATTTGTCCGATTATCTGAGTAAGATCGTATTATCGAATTGGACAATCGTATTATTACAGTCGTGTTGGATTTACCTACTTAATTTCGTATACGGCGAAATTAGGTAAGTAAATTCAATACAACGCTACCTAGGTAATTTGATGTTTGGCTGCATAGATTTTTCCCCAAGGGCTGTGCAAGACATGTCGTCTCCAATGCGTTGAAAACTGATCCATACGCTCAAATCCACGCGTAACGAGTTCTTTTTGCCGGCCGTAAAAGATACAACCGGAGGTTTTGCCCCGCGTATGACAACCACCTAATTCACACGCAGAGAGAAACTTTGCGCCGAGGCTTTTGGATCTGTCCTCCCCAATTACCCAATATTTCAAGTAATGCCGACCAAAATAGACAAAGACATGACATGTTTCGTATACAAATCACTATCTAACAAGGAGAGGACCATGTTGAAAAGTTGTGTGTATAGGTATACTTGCAATGTAATGCTAATGTTCCTGCCTGTATCTTTGGAGGGGGGAGAGGAGTTCATTGGGCTAAACGATAAAACAATGTTACCTTTTTTGGGCAAAGAATGTGTGAAAAAGTTCCCAGCAAGATTGGGCGTTTGTAAAAAAATCATTGAATAAATATAGAGACGTGGAAATCCGCGCTTGCCGTTATGAGGGAGGAAAAAAAATGACCACGGAGATGCGCATGAAATTGTGGACGAGATGGAAGGGCATCGCTCGTCCGGATGAAAAGGAAGCCCATATTATACTCATTGTGTAGCGCACGAACTGAGCGAAATTGTGAGGGGTGCTTTGTCCTGGGTCTGCTGTGAGTTTATGGTATCCGGCGAGGAATATGAGTAGGTGTGACGTTGAAATTTTAAGCTAAACGTAGCCGGAAAACGCGAGCGCACGCTCCCTTTGATTTTTTCCTCTTCCATCGTATATATTCGACCGACAGGTAGATGTTGTTTCGCACACAAAGCAAGGTTGTTTTAGGAGCAGATACTCACACCCCTCGATCGTCCGTTATTGCAGAGGCGGAAAACGCGGTACGGCACGTGCGAGCGACCGGTGCTCCATCTTCGTCTCGTTTCGCCTGTCTCGAGATATACCCACCCCTCGTCGAGCTGCGCTGGCGCTTCCATCAGTATCAGTAATACGCGTCCAAGGATATCCAGGATAAACGTGGAAATGAAGCGCCGGAAGCTGTAGAGGCTGCGACGTATATGTACTCGCTCGAGGCCTCCGCTCGCGTATCGCTTTACAAAACCGAACGTAGAGATTTTGAATTAAAGAATCGAACCTTCAATAGGGAACATCTTTACGAAAATTTTTAATTGCTGCGGTTGATATTTTGGAGCGACGAGTAATTTGACGGAGTATCCGAAAAATGATTCGAATTTGCCATTGAATCGTTGATTCTTTCGACCACCTTCTTTTTTGAGAATTCGACAACTGAGCTCGGGAAATTTCTAATCGAAGCTAGATGTTTTCATCACAGTTCAGCGTAAAGTTTTGCAGTACTTTGAGTTGGAGTATAAATTACAACAATTTGCAATTTAACAAGAGCATTGCAAATCTACTCCCCAGAGATTGAATTTTCAACACGACAAGCCGGATAGATATTCAGGCTCGTGATTGAATCTATTGTTGAAAATTAAATCAGTTTCCTACAACGTGGTTCCTAAAAACCTGTACATAAAGCATTCTCATCAATTGGTGGGTAAGCGTGGACTGATTATTGTCGGTAGTGGCATTCGCTGCTCACGCACGCATCAAGCGTGGACAATTATCTGCACGAAGCTCTCGAATATTCAATTGAGCCGTCACTTGTCAAACAGAGAAATCCCTTCGCGAGTAATAAATTCGAACCGAGTGCGTTCGATGCGAGTCTCGCAAAGAGATTTAGAGCGAAACAATTCTTTATTTTCTTGCAGTTAATCAAAGGGCAATTTCGCCCAATGGTCGTCTTCCGAGTCTCTTGATCAAATGAATGGGTGATACGATTAAGCGGATGGGGAGGCACGAAGAGGATCCAAATTTGAATGAGCTGACTAACCAAATACAGTGCGTCAATCTAGCGAGCAGAACGCTCCAGACGCGCGAGATTACGATTCTACAATCCGATTTGTCACTCACTCTCGCTAATTTTCACTTCTCTAATCTGCAGATTAATTTTAGCCAAGGCTCTGGACGATCAAAATTCCTCTCCCGCGCTCAACCGTACGACTTATAAAACGAGCAAGATTATCGCCTAATTCTCGCGTTCTACTTTCACGCCATAATTCGAGAGTTTGAGCGCGATATCGCTCATCACCAAAATACCCCAGGCGACTGTATTTTGTGCAAAGAGGAAAAAAATGTTCACCACCGGCGGAGTATGGGAGGCTCGCCGATGCGCTTGATGCAGTCCTCGAAATGCATTAGTGCGCTTTTGTTCGCATCTTGATGGAGATACCGAAACGGCTCTCTCGATCCGGTTACCGATTTTTTCGCCGTCACAAATGAACCACGGACTATTTGGATACGAGATCGATGTATGGTATAGGTGAGGCGCAGCGACGAGTTTTTCACCGCGATGCAGTAAATGCATCGCACGGACCGGCTTTCGGTGATTTTTATCGCGAAAGAGGAATGATTGGCGCGTGCTATTTTTCGCAGCGCCAAACGTCTCACACTACAACACTGGGCATCGAAAAAATCCTGCAAATAGGTTCGTACACTCGCCACGCGCAAAGCGTGCTCAGCTCGGTTACCGCGAGAGGGACGGTGCAAACGGCATCGGATCCGAGCATATCGTTTAATTCAAATTCTCGTCAGCATTGATGTCAAATTTCTACGTTTTGTTGTTATGACATGGACGACAGGGAGAGAATGCCAATCAATGATTTTTAAATCTCAAATAACTATGGACTATTCAAAATTCCTATTCGAAGCGCCATTTATTTTCTTCAGAGGAAAAGGATGAAATAATATTCATGATAACAAAGAATCCAAATCCATTGAATTCAATTGAATCGCACCTTGCGTTCATATTTGTCACTAAAAGGACCACTATACAAAGATGATGCATTGCAATGTGTGCATACGTTTCAGTATACCTGTACTAATGCTTACAATGTCTTCTAGTCTTGCTAGCTTTTCGGTGAAACTATACAATTGGTCTTGGACTAGTTCTCTCCCACTCTAGTTTACAATAGTTTTATTTGCGCTATGTTATGAGAGATGCCATTTATAAATTTCAAAAAATTCTAGGAAAAAGATTAAGTACGCCTCGGTAAGCTTGCAAAAATATATCATCACGCCATCGTTCCATGCGTAACCGGATTTTTTACTCTATGGAAGCAAATGCAAAATTCCTAATAATAGCATGAGGACACATGCGTAGGCCTTTCTGATTTGAATCACATTTCACTCTCAGATTTTTTACACCTTGTAGGCACACCCAACTCAACAATCAGCAGCGCTATGCTCTTCTTCGTGTACGTTTTCGTGTATTACACATATTTACATAACCAGCACACATTCGACAAAAATTCAACATATTTCAATCCCCTATCACGTCAAAAAATTATTGATCTTGTTGTCGATGAAACTGCCTTTTTGAGAAATATCACATTGCACATAACGAGACTCTAGGCACTCGTACTTCTTTAAAAACTCACGCGGTACGCGAGAATATAATTGTATAGAAAATCGAATCAATGTATCAAACGTTGAGTCCATCGCTACTTTCATGACTTACAATCGTAACAGTGTAAAATAGTTCTATCTGCGAGCTGAGCAAATTATGTATTTACAATGAGCGAGAAATGTGGAATGAAATCTGAAGTCGAAGCTTAAAACAGCAAGACCGTCGTTTACAGTGATTTTTTATCCGAATGAAGTCTCGAGGATCTCAGGCAAAACGTTATCTTACACGAACTAGGTAAAAAATGTGTACCTCTAAAGGAAGTCTATCTCAGAGGGTCATCTACGATGTTCGGACGCGTAAGCTGTAACAATATTGTCGACGCAACCAGCAGCCAAAACAACCCGATGAGGATGGAAGTTCAAGCAGTTTACAGAGCCAATCCTCGTGCTCATGAAACCCTCGTGAAACTTGATTGTATTTAGGTGATGTCCGGAGATATTGTACATGCTGATGCATTGATTCGTGGAGCTGTAAATTGAAATCGCATTGTTATCATGAAATCAAGAGTCTCTTTGATTTGCAGAGTATTTCTGGGGTCCCGCCTCACCTGGCAAATATATCAGCTGATTCGTGCATCGTAAAAGCCGTTATGTTTTGACTGGTTTGCACTGTATTGAACGAGGAGTTTTTCCTCAGATCGAAGAATTTGATATCACCAGACATAGAACCCGTGACGAGTCTTACTGCGGAGCCTGAGGATTTTCTCAGATAGGCTCCAAGAATCCACGTTGTGTGCTCTCTGAATGTCATCACTTTTGCTTCTGAAGGAGCGAGTCTTCTATCAAACAGACGCACCGAGCCATCTCCGCAGCCAACCACCAACATGTTACCTTCAAAATGATACCGATACCCTTAACTCAATCCTTTCAACTTGGACGCGATGATTGACCAAGTCGAATAAGAGCACAAAAATCCACAGAATTTAAGGATGTTATTCCAAATTGAGAAAACTCACCAGTATTATCAGTGTCCAGGCTCGATACGCAACAATCAGCCCCGGTTGGTATGTCTTGGGCTTTCAATTCTGTTTCAGCGTCCCAGAGCCTTACACTCTTAACGTCACCCGATACTGCCAAAGTAAGAGTGTGTTGCTCCCAACTCGTTACGAGACCAGACGTTGCTGAGGGAGAAGATTTACAACAATGATTATAATTTGTTCGACACGTGTGTTTGAGCTGTATCCATCCGTATTTACCGGTTGAGCCTTTCACAACTGGTTGAAGATCAGCTAGAGCCTGCCAAGCCGTTAGAAGCGTGGGTTCGCGACCCACCATATTGCAATAATTTTTCCAGATCCTGATGGAACCATCATCAGAGCCGACCATCAATAAAGCAACGTCATGAGAATTTATGAAATTCAAGGACGATATATTGGAGGGTCTGCTACCTCTGCTTGGATGATACATCAACTTTGTTCCAGTATACCAGTCCCAGATACTGTAAAGATTTGGGTAAAGTTGATAAAATTTCGTGATATGTCGACTAGAAATTGAAATCATACGGGACGAGACTGATACTGTACCCAAAATTATCTTTGCACGCTACAGCTATGTGGTTATCGAAAGGATGAAACAGTAAGACTTGTGGAGAATATGGACAGCGCGCATGGAAAACTTGATACTCAATCCGCCCCTTGAGCGCTCTGAAATGTTCTTCTTTGACGTCCTGCCTTTGTTTTCGATTTCTCAAATATCTGCAATAATTTGAACCACAATCAGCGCTGAGGGCATTGGATAGATTTTGAGAAGAAAGAAAGAGCTACAAACCGCCAATCGCGTTCATGATGAGCACGACTCTCGACGTCGTTGGCAGATTCGGCTTGAGTATCGATACTCACAGGCTGTGCAAACTGAGCGCAACTCCAGTCAACAAATTGAGACATTATTAAAGGGCTCTTCAATCCTGATGTCTCGTCTGACTCTTCCGATATCTATAAGGTGAAATAATCTTGTTTTTATGAGTACAAAAAAGCAAATCTTGAATATTAAAAAGCGTACCGTATTAGGGACTGGTTTTCGAGCCCGATTTGGATGTGCGGATAGCCTCGTGGATCGCATGAGATCGCTTGTACTGTTTGCAGTAGGTGGCGACTCTCCCTTACTGTTACTATACGGATAATGGAAGGATTTTCATTAAAAAAATTCTAGCACTTGAAAATTTTATCAAGAAGATACTTGAAAATTTCCCTTACTTTAGAAAATTTGTTCTATTCGATGGAGAAGGCGGCAAAGATACAGAGGATGACATTCTCGAGTCGGACATTTCTTTTGGAGCTGAAACATCTTTCACCTACGGATATTGATGAAAATCAATGAATCATCTTTCACATAAGAAACATGTATAATCCAAGAATATCCTATTATACCTGATTCCGAATATGATTAGTAACTTTTTGGGACATACTTGCAACGCCGGGATACGGGTCATTATCAAGGCTGCAAAGACCATGCCACAATTTCATGTACACGCTTCCAAAAGAAAGACTAGGTAAATTTCCGAGCGAACTATGACCTGCGGGGCAACAGATAACAACACTTTAGACATTTAACTTCGTCAAAATTTTCATCGAAGTCGAAAGTTGAGAAGATGAATATTTAAATTTTTTTGATCATTCACAAAGCTACTTTTCATGCGAGATATTCGAGAATCGAGAAAAATTTACCCAACGATTCGCAAGGTTTCCTCACGAATTCCCAATTATTCCCTGGCAAGCAAGATGAAACAAGAAGAGATATTTATCCGCAACCTCTGAACAACGTTCAAACCTGAATATATGAAATCATTACATACCTAAGCTACTTATGGATGAGACTGACGACACCCGCTTCATTTTGTCACTACTGAATCCATCTGTGACATCGGTAATATGAGCGTTGTTTGGTGACTGGCCTTTGAGCCTATCCTTAGAACTTATTCTTCTCATGCCAGCACTAAAATTAACAGTTTCAACAACTGGATCCCTTCTACTGTATTCTTCCGCAATTGCTAGCGTGACAAAAGAATTTTCAAAATGCAACACCATCCACTGAAGAGCTACAATCAACTCCTGAGAAGAATCAATTTACAAAGTCAGTCAGTAAAGTATCAACTAAAGAGAGTAAATTTGGTATTATATTCAACCAACTTTTCTGACTAGAGGGCACATGTCGTGGGTCACAGTGTTAATCAACATCATAGCAATTGCCTGATCAATATTGTTGGCATGCTCACTTCTTTTAGTAACACTATTTATAAAAGTTCCTAATGCGTAGACACTTGCTGCACGAACCTGTGAAACGAAACGATTTGATAAACCGAAATTATCCAGTTTGTCAAAACTGAATACGCAACGGACCGTATTACCTCAGGCACTGGGTCTTGTAGAAGAATATACAGTTTTTCATGCGCGATATCACGCACGCCACACCATCTGGCCTTATCATAATTCTGCCACAATCTTGCGAGGCACAGGCACAGCCACTGCCTCAACAATGGATTTGGATCACCTAGTTGTTCTAAACATATAGAAACTAGACTGCCTTGGAGTGCAACTTCTTGACCAGGAGGATAATTATTTACAATACAAGCTAATATAAAAGCTGCCAAGGTTCTGTGTTCACTCTGCAAGGAATTCTTCGTTTAGATATCTATTACTCAAATATTCAAATATAAGTCCATGGAATGAGGCGGAAACTTACCTTGATTGAGGTATCTTGCAGAACAGCGAGAAAATATTTATGGCCATTATCACGAACTAGATCAGTTTGACAGGTCTAGAATAAAGGTTCCGAGATGAGATCGTAGCACGACTTTTCAAGATGCCAAAAAAAAACTACTTACATTGTCTACAGCCAAAATTTTGGCCCATATAAAAACTAGTAAGGGTCTGAGTTCCTTCGCATTGCTTTGTAAAAGCTTTAGAACGTACGGAAAAATTCCAACGCTTAAAGCTAAATTGACTGCCCACGGTCCAAGATCCAAGAACTTTCCCAGTAATTCTAATGCCCTGAGTCTGTGAACTTGACTAAGCAATACTTGCAAAACGATGGGTAGCTGCTCGGGTGGATGACGATTCTTTGATCCAAGAGTAAGCCACACTTCAAAAGCTGTTAGCTGTTCCTCAAAGAACGGAGAATGAATAAACTCGCTGTTGGATTCAACAGTGTTGGATAACTGCGATAAGCACAAATCCAGAGCCAAGTCCCACGCTTGCCACATTGGATGCTGAAATCAAATCAGCGCATTTATACCCAATTCCTCAAGGGAATATTGTACTAGCTGACCATAAAACTTACTTGATATGTTGGCGGAAGTTTTGGGCAGGAAACTGGTGTGCAGTCATAGGATCGCATAATTCGCTCGGCTAACAAGAAATTCCTATACAAACTTGCGACCAACAAATCCTGTCTGAATAACCTTTGGAATAAATCTGGAAATATGGTCAAATACAAATTATTAGCTGCGCATTGATTTCTAAATATGATGAAGCAAAGGAATCGACTATTACAAACGCGGTAGCGCAAGATAATCATGTTACAGCAATCAAGACATGACAATAAAGAAAATAATTGTTCATTCCACCAAGAACAAATAACTCTTGATTGATTACGTTCAAGAAAAAATCAGCTTTTGGTCCATTAATAATAGATTACCTCTAGGGAGTGCATTCCACGCTATCGTATCAGTTATTGCAGTGAATATCCAATTGAGTTCACCTAACATTGTTCTTCTATCTGTCAATGAACCTGGTATTCTGAAAAAGACCAATTGTTCATTATTTCTAGCTTGAAATTGACAAAGGTCATGATTAAGTTGTTCTTACTTGTCAATGAGGTCTAATGAAATTTTTGGCACCAGCTTCGATGTATTTTGTCTTACGAACCTGTAAGAGTAGCAAGGGTATGAGCTACTAATTCATCAAGAATTCAGTTCATCAACATGATGATCGACATGGAAATTTTTGTGCCATACTAACCAGCGCAATGCAATTTTAATAGGAGTAGTAAGGCAAGAGGTAAACAAATCTGCAGGAAGATCAGGATTCATTGGTAATATCTGAGTAGCTGTACAAGCTGCTAACTGGATACAGTTTTTGTAAGAAGGTGCTGTAATAGGTCCTGCTCCTGCTGTTCTATTCTGTTGGATGGCTTGTTTCTCCATCTGAGTAATTTACAATGTGGTTAATTGAAACCATGAAAGTATCAGACACAGTTTATTAATTTGAGTACTTGCCTCAAACTCTTTCTCGTGCTGCTCTGCAAACTGTTGAAAAGAATCCACAATAATGCCAGCATTTGAGCAGTCATATACATAAATACTTGGTGCTCCCATCCATGTCTGTAGATCATACACCGATAACGGGATGTATTGAGTATATGTCTGTGGAACAGAAAATAAGATGATGACTTATGTCCAAACTTGGTGAGATATTTCAGAAAAATGTAGCTATCCTAAAGATCATTAGACAAAAAAGTACAAAACTTTGCTAACAAGTTGATCAGCATCAGTCACCACAGAATGCAAAATCTTACATCCCAATTTCTTACCCTATTAAACACCCATATCTCTCCGTTGCTGGTGGGCTTCGGTACTCCATGCCCATTGTAATGGAAAAGGACCCGCTCTTCCTTGGCATTGCGCCTGAGGGAGGTACATAGCTTCTTCACCTCTTCAACGGTAGGATCTAAACTCTGCTTGTACCTGGCGCGAGGCTGCCACCTCTCATACTGCTTTTGCAGATTGGAGCCAATGGTTTCAAGTGCCTTTTGAGGACTCATGGAGAGTGGATCTACAAATAGAGCGTAGAAGCTTGTTCATAATGAGCATTCTCCAAGCAAGAGGATATCCTTGACAAGTGCATTATGTAATCGCTCAAGAGGAGCAATAAACAAACACTATTGGCAAGGAAGCACACTGGAAAAGGGATTATTACCAATCCAGCACTCAAGGCGGGCACAGGGTTGCGTCTTGACAATGTCAGGTGGGTCTACACCAACATTGAGGCACAACACAAGAGCTACGCTCACCGTCTTCATCTGGAAGTAATAGGAATCATGATGAACCACTCGGCAAGGGCATGCAGTGCCAGAGGAGGTGTTGAGTGAACTCACGCGCTCCTTCATGCGCCAGGTCTGGCTGATGGAGTTGACTCCCTCGATGGTGAGCATGTGTCGGGACTTGTTGAAGGCCAGCGGCATGCTCCAGTCCTCGTCGTCGTAGAGCTTGAGCTTGGCAACGGCGCGCTGCAGGTTTTCGTCGTCGTCGGCCGCCGCCATCGCCGGGGCGTGAGCAGCCGCCCGGGACGACGACGACGGCACGAGCAGCGACATCGCCCCCGCTATCAGCTCACCCACGTTTTCCGCGCGCGACAGCAGCTTTGTACCGCTCTACTGTACCCCAGTTGGCTGCTCCGGAACACCCGGGAGGCAACTTCTCCGCACCACTAAAAACCAGGCCTACACTTCGCACCACGGGATCTAGATCACGAGAACGAGTCTCGAGATTATCTCGGCAGAAGAAGGCGTCGCCGTAGCCGGAGCCACGGGCGACCTCGCGACTACGTCGTCCATCCTCGCCAGCACTTGCACCGTTGCACCCGCGCAATTGATACCTCGTTCGCACTGTGGTGTGCCAAGTACCTATGGTGCCAAGGATGGCAAAGTGGCGAGGGCGACTGACGATTAACGAATCTTGATACGAGACAAGGAAACCGACACTTGCACCATCGAGACCACTATCACTCAGCAGCGTGCTATCATAACCTAACAAAATCAGCAGAACGCGGTGAGCATCTCGCTCGAGGGAAAACCAAAATAACGAAAATCACTCGGGCACACTCGGGATC
>JAPYYZ010002792.1:0-17308 GCA_030522705.1 Eretmocerus eremicus | reverse complement strand
ACGGAAAAACGCGTTTTCCAGTTTTCCCATTGGTTTGTGTGAATAGGTATGTGTCGAGTGGCATCAACAAGCAGTATTACTATATATATATATATATATTTATGAGCTTAAGGCATGATGCACAATTAAACGACTTAATTTTGGACAAGAAAGTTGAAAACTACAGACACGGAGCCATTTGGACACGCAGCGAATTGAGAGTTGAGCACGAGCAGACAGCACGCGTATCTGAAATGGGCAGAATCAGTAGCATGCAGATTGTGGATACTTGATCTGATTTTGATAAGAGATAGGGGGCAAATGATTCCACGACCAATGTGATCAATTCGGCCTTGTAAAGAAAAACAAGAGTCGCACAGTTGCAAGTTGTGATTTGTTCCAAAGACATGAATAGTTCTGAAAAAACGAGGAGTGTGAAGTACATTCAAGTCGGAAGTTTTAATTGGAAAAAATAGGAGTAATAGATCCTAGCCTTGGCCGACATGTGTCAGATGAGTATAACCCCTTCAAGTCGACATAATAAGTATTTTTCAAAAGAGTGATACTTTGTGTTATTGTTCCAGTCAGTTTGTGGGATGTTGAAGATTGGCAGAAGCGTGATGCTGCAGTGATTTTTGAGCACATGCAAAGGTTTGGCTTGAGAGCAGACTAGCTGTGATTTCTGTTTGGTGCAGGTATTTTAATTGTCAACCTTTCAATTCTCATCTGTCAGCCTCTTGTTGATTGAAAAGCATCCCTCTCTCTTGGATCGTACATCTACTTTCACCAGAGAATGTGAACTGTTGTAAAATAGTTCACTGCCCCCCGCTACCTACGGCAAATGCTGCGCTATCGTTGCTGACATCTTCAAACTTCTCACATGTTTCCTCCCTTGCCTCCCTACATGGCGATATCACATAATCTCCTGAGGTCCTCTTGTTACTACTGTATTTGATGGTAGAAACAGAAATGTAACTGGAACAGCTGATAGTAAGAGCAACTTGCTGGTCTCGCTCATATTGATTTTCATGAAAAAAGCCTGAAAAATACTTAGTTCTGTGAATCTTGTTATTTACCTAGCTCAAATGTCCTTAAGCGTTAGGGTCTAAAACTCTGGGAAGTTCATTTTCTCATAGAATAGAAGACACCTGTAAATTTTCAGCCAGATCCATCATCCGAAGGTCTTGGTGTCTCCTAGTAAGATGAGAGTTGAATACTCCAAGCATAGAGTCACTATTGAGACTACCAAGGGCAGCATTTTGGTTCATTTCATTTGAAGCATTTCTCAAACCCTCAGATCCAGCTTTTTCGAAATTCAATCCATAAACAATGTCCACGGGTTTCACATCTACAATACTGGAGATATGTCAGAGTGATGCGTAATGATGAGCATCTGGTTTTATCAAGGCAGCATGAGCGGGTACGCTGAAATCACATAGCTCGGGCCTAAAAAATACCTTAGGATAGTTTGAGTGCAACCGAATCGATATCCGTTGAGAAATAGTTGGCTCACCCAACTTAATCCTGAGAAAAAGAATTATGAAGAATTTGTCGTTGTATACGTGTTCTTACGGAACGGAGATACATCCGAGCACACAACACACAAATAATTACACATAAAAGTCTGGAAAAATTCAATGACTTGAATGAAGTTTCGACCATTTGGATGGTATGAAGGTGATGGTGGAATACCCATCAAATTCTCGTGATAATTCAAAGGGAAGTTTGAACATCCGAGGTGCGGAGCGGAGCAAGTGACGGGCTAGTCGTTGTGCGCGTGCGCGAGCGCGCGCTTGGGTTGGAAGAGCCTGTGGGTTAGCCGGCCGTGTGCATGTATTGAAGCAGTGGCGTATCGAGAATTTTGTCAGCCCAGAGCCTTCGCGCGGGGACCTCGGCTTGATGCGGCACCATGCGCCCATGCTACCTTAACCACTCTTGAAAATCTACCTCCCTAACCATGTTACATGGTGTAAATAATAGGTCCGGAGGATAGTTCTTGGAGACATGATTGTCCATGGGTTGAACAAGATTCAACTGTGCTAATGATTTTACGAGTATATTTGCGTTTACTAATGTATGATCATTCGCCTTGTCATCTGACACAATTTGGAATGGTTCATGTTCCAAGGAGAAAATCAGTATTAACTTGATATGTTTCTTAATTGCTGTAGAAGATCCTCCACCTCTAGTTAGTCTGTAAGCTCTGAATATATTAAAACCATCAATTGAGGTAGTGATATCATATGACTAGTACACTTACTCTCATCCCCAATGCGTTTACAGTCATCACGTTTCTGACCAATACAGTAACTTGAGTGACCTACATAACTACGGTCACTGGTTCCATGACAAATATGATAACTCTGGTCTTTACTACGGCTACGGCCAAGACTGTCCTGACAAGAATGCTTACTCTGACTCCGAATACGACTAAGGCCAACACTCATAGGGCCAGTATGGTTACTCTGGCTCCCAATGCAACTGCAGCCAGCACAAACATGACCAGTACAATGACTCTGGTGGCCTCTATGACTACGGTCACTGCTTCCATGTCCAACAACGCTCACTTCGACTCCCAATACAACTATGGTCACCACTCATACGACCAGTCTGGTTACTCTGGCTCTCAATGCAACTACAGCCAGCACATCCATGACTAGTACGGTGACTATGGTGGCCTCCATAATTATGGTCACCGCTTGCATGACCGATATGGTGACTCTGATCTTCACTATGGCTACGGCCAAGACTGCCTTGACCAGTATGCTTACTGTGACACCCAATACGACTGCAAACACCACTTTTGTGACCAATACGAACAACCTGAGCCTCGAGGTCCCAGAATGTTATTTATGGTGTGTAGAAGGCTTCAGAGTTGGGAACAAAAAAATTGAAAACTCATGGTTGAACGTAAAATTCAATGCTCTTTCAGGATCCCATGTCAAAAATCGAGAATACTCGTCAGATAAGGCCCTTGACCTCGTTTTATCGAGAACGCGAGCTGGGGTGGTCAATTTGAGGTCGGATTCGAACTCAGCGCTCGATTTTACCTGATATAGGCCGACTTCTGCTCTTTTCTGTTCCTTCCGATCTTCCGCCCCCCTCCCCCTATTTTGGAGCTCCATTTCCATCTATAATCTAAATATCCACTGCATCCTCCTCCCCATCCCCATTTTGAGTCACGGAACCTACGCTCCCGCTGTCGAGCAGATGAGAGTAATCCGTGATGATGTTTGGGAAGTGAAGTAAAAATCGCTAGGAACGTGTATTTGATTGCTTCAGGAAATGTTGATCGGATCAAAAAAATGTTCATTTACGCCACAAAAAGCCATCTCAGCATTGCTGTTTTCAAAAGATTGAGAAAAGTTTGAGAAATTCAAGGAAGGAATGGAAGAGCCAAAAGATGGAACTAGACAAATTGATTCGCGATATATATGAAAAAACGGAATTCCAAAGTACGTGACTCCGTGATGAGAAGAAAAACCTTGTGATCGCGTTGGGTACGTGGTTTTTTTCAACCAGCTTCAATCTTTATCAAATCATAGCTCGTCGAGCGTTTAACTGCGCTGCATCTCAGCTTCTAATGCGTCTATGGACTTTTTCTATCGTTTCTCAGGAGCTTTTGAATTAGTCGAAGCACATTGGATTTCAATGAGAAGCTGATCTGTTCTATTCCCGTGCGACCGATATCATCTCTTGAGAATACAGAGTTGCTCGTTGTAACCCATAAGGGCAACCAACTCCGATGCGTCTCAATAATTTTTCACGTACCGAAGCCCATTTCGAAGTTTCTGTGGCAAGCTTTGGAATGAGTTCGGGAACGTGGAGGGATTTTGAGATGCACTGAAATTAGTAGCCCGAGAAATCTTTCTACGCGGCGAGAGTGTCACAACAGTGTTTTATTGACTGGCACACATGTAGGCGGAAATTATATGATCAATCAACTTGTTCCGGAGTTATCATTGAATTTTCAGACTGATCGGATAACCGCCGTCAATGATATGGGTTAAACTCTGCAATTACTCGATGAGAGTGATTCCCTCAATATATCTCGAGACATTCCCTACAAAAGAGCTCGCGTTATCTATAGACTCAAGATGGGAATTCCTAAAAGTATGTACTGTCGTATAATGCTCAACAAATCCCCCAATACCGTCACAAGCTCCTCTCCCGTGCCTTGTAGCTGAAAATATCCATCTTGGATATTCCCAATCAAGAGATTCTTCTTCAATCAAGAGAAGATCTCTTGTTTGGAGATTGTGAGAGTTTCCAAAGAAAATGCCGCATCTTAAATCACGATAATTTTTTCAGTAATCTGGAAATTGACACGCTTTTCTGAATCCCTCAGGATTGCGACGAGCTGTCCCTCGCCCCTTGCAACCGAATGGGCATCGGTGCGCTCGCGCAGACGTGCAAGAGCCACAGGCGCCAATTGCCCTCGGTCAGTGCACGCTATAGCCACCGCGCCGCAAATTGCACTGGCTTATAAGCCATGATTGGCGTTGGTTTCGACAGTGCGTCTTGCGCAGTCGACTCTCTCGCTCCCAGGAGTTCTGGGGCTGGAGATGCCTCGTAGGTCCGACCGCAGACTACTCCTCACCGTCCTCGGGAGCTCCGGGGAAGGTGAGCCGCCAGTGGGCCGACTGTGAGAGCTTCAGCAGTCGGTCCAATGGCAACCCGTCCGAACTGCGACCGCGTTTCTCGCGCCATCGCCGCACCGACCGGACGCCCTAGTGCGGCTACCTGGGAGCTCCAGGAGCCGCTGTAGTCCAAGGGTACCGAACCGTCTCCCACTTCAGGGAGCCCACTAGGAATGAGGGAACAAAGCCTGTCCCGCGTTACACACCGGATAACCCCCGCGTTTTGTTGCCCGGAAGGAGCTCTCGCGAGGCACCAGAAGTCCATTCAATCTTCTGTAACTTAGAAGCACCGTTTTCTTGGGTTAGTCCGCATTTAGTCATACATATACATCCGTTTCATACACGAGTAACGAATATCAATTCATCCATTCTTTTCCTCTTTTATTTGTTTCAGATTCAATCTCATGTTATTTAATATCTAATAAATATTTTGTACTTTTCTATTATAAGTCACGGAGTTGCGATCATTTGAAGGACCTGGTCTCTGAATTCCTGACACCTCCGAAATCCCTCGGTTACAGGATGTATTGCAGGGCTGAGAGTGTATGAGACGAATCGTGACTCATATCATTCGAGATGATGGCATAACTTCCAAGCGAACCGTGGTAGTAACGAACTGCTGTGAAAATATAAATCTTTTCATTTTCCCAATAGAAACTTTGGATGGCATCTTTTAGTGTGACGGAGCAGTTCTCAGCAAAATCACAGTGGATTGTCTTTGGCGATCTGCTTCAATTATTTGATTTCTTTTCGTTGAATTCTTTAGGCGTATGGATAAAGGCTCACTTTTACCACAGATCCTGCAATTTTGTAAACTAATGCTCTTATACTCGTCGATCGCATCTCTAACGTACCTTTATCCCAAATCGCAAAATCAATATTCTCGTCAAGATCTTCATCATAGATACCAACTGACTGAGGAGTGATTTCTGAGAATTCAGGACGATTTTCACAATCCTGTAATTTATATTCTTCAGTCACAGAGTCACACATAAATGAAAGAATGGTTTTTTCACGCGAATGTTGATTACTCGACCAAACATCTCCTTTTATCTGGTAGAGTGGTTGGGAGAGGAGGTCAAAATTTGCACAGTATATACACAAATACACCTCCTTAGGAGGATGGATTGCTACGGGTTTTGGCCTAAGTGAGTAAATATTAATTCTGATGAAGAGATTGGTATTTCCTGCTAAAATCCTTTATTGCGACATTTCAATGTCCCGGTTGTCATGGTACAACCCTCTTCAGGCTTAAAATTTCTCTTGTTTTAATCTAAGGGATCCTAAGTTCATCCAAGGTTCAATTGGAGTCGTTATAATTTTCTAACTGTCTGTGTGTGTGTCATTGGCATAACTTTCGAATTTGTGAACTCTTTTCGTTGAATTTTATTTTCAATCCCTCAGTCCTGGGGAGAAACGTGATGAAATTTGTTTCTTGATCGGCCAGGTGTTATGTCGATCGAGTCCCAGTTCAGACCCAGTTCGGAAAATTATAACGACTCCAATTAAACCTTGGATGAACTTAGGATCCCTTAGATTAAAACAAGAGAAATTTTAAGCCTGAAGAGGGTTGTACCATGACAACCGAAACGTTGAAATGTCGCATTAAAGGATTTTAGCAGGAAATACCAATCTATTCATCAGAATTAATATTTATCGTCAATCCTGCAATAAAGCCAATTCATCTATCTACTAAGTGAGTAAAACGTGGTTCTACTCATGGTAAGAAATGGATGACTATCTCGAAAAATTCCGTGAGTCTCACGTATGCTCCCGATCATGAATCTTCTGACCTTGCTTACTTTCACACTGTTTCCATAAACATTTTTCATGTTCGATTCATTGGGACTCTGGCGAGAACAGTCAAGGTCGTCGTACAGATAATACTGGAGAGCCTTTTCTCGGTCATGTAAGCTCACTCGTTAACAGTGGAATATATCTCAAGAGGAATAGATACCATTCGGATTTTCAAGTGGTCGAGACTCTCTGATCATGTGCATTGTTACGTCGGGAAACTCTACCAAAATTCTTTTTCTACTAAAATTAGCCGGAATCAATGTGAGTAAACGAATCTGCTCGGATTTATTTTCACAGTTAGAGAGCTGCTGTGAAGTTACAAAGCCAGTCATCACATAGATTACAGGAAGGTCCAGGCAATGTGGTATCACAGATTCGTGATAGTTTTTCAGCAGGGTTTTGTGAATAAGGGTCGATAGTCTGTTTCCGTTTCCTAATGGCATATTGTTCTGTTGAAATATTTGGTCTCTAAGGGAAGACCTTCAACGGAGATATTACGGAATCAAATTTCGCAATCACTTCGTTCATTTCCGAACACAAATAATCTCAATCCACTGCGTAGTCAGACCTTCATTATAGATACAATTAGGAGATTGTTCTCGGATACCGACGAGAGGAACCTCATCTTCCTCCACGATATACCCACTGGTATCAAGATCATCTTCCCCAAAATGTTTTGTTCGGAAGATACTCTAAAATCTTTCGTGAAGTGGAAGTAATAGTTCTTACAAACACAAGACTCGAAATCAATACCTTGATCGGGCAGTTGAGGCTCGAAAGTGGGGTCAGGCATTCCAGTTTCTTGAAAGTGCTATTTTTCTTTGTAGCGTATATCGCTCTTGTGTGTGAATTCAAGGAGTCTGGATATTCCATAGAAACGGGGAAAGTCTTCGTTTCCGATGACGTCTTCACATCCCAGAGCTACTTATATATATATATATATATATATATATATATATATTTGTGAATACGTATGTGCTGCAAGAACATAATAGTATTAAGTAAGACCGAGGAGAGTGATTAACTCCTGTAAGTCCGCGCTTATCAATAGTTCTTGTATGGATGGTCCCATGCGCTAGTATCACAATCTAGTGGTGGACTGGCAGACTATTGGAATCGAGTACTCGTTCAACTATGTACTATCTCAATAATGTATTTTGAGTAAAAAGACTAGTTCGTTCGTTTTTTTCAAAAAAAAATTTTTAGCGCCACCTTCGATTTTTTAGCGTTACTCGGATCAACTGCATCATAATGAGCATCTCTCAAAGTGTTCTCAAAACAAGTTTCAAGAGGATACGAATTAATGTTTTTGAGATATTACATTTTCTTTGTTTTTTATGATTTTCGACTTTTTGGGATTTGATGACATTTTTTCGGAGCTATGGAGGTTAATTCTGATGAAGTACGTTGTGTTTCGTACCATCCAACAAGATTAACCTTGATCGATTGATTGGGAACGGAGTTATGTCATTTTTATCGATTTTAGAACGTAAATTCACCCAAATCTCACATTTTCGGCTCCAAACTTCAAATTCGCATAATTCCGGTGCATAGCCGATCCAGGCAAAACGAAAGAATACATATCGCTCAGTTTTGTTCCAAGAATCATATACTTTATTACCGAGGGGATTGAATTTTTTGATCCTACTTCGTTGGACGATCACAACTGAAATAGGCCTGCATCAGAATTCTTGCTTGGATAGTCAGAGGAGTGATCAACCTCAAAGGATGGAATATCGTCATGATGACACGGAGGTATTCTCGTTTTGACGGAATTCTCGACCCGGAGCGTAGATCTAGTGTCAATTTGATGTTGACAATCTGAATAGGAATTTGTCTGAATCTGTAAGCTCACATAAACCCAAATTGCGCTTTTTATTATCGAAAATTTCTATTTTGATTGATTCCGGATTCTTCGCTCGAACTGATTTCAGAACAGTTGCGCTATTGCTCGCCCAACCGTGCGTCTCCCAGTTTGCGCCCCCATTACTTCCTATGACTTGATCAATCCATTCTTCCGGTTCTTCTTTGATGTCGCCAGAGTCTAAATATCCATCCATGTAGTGTAGCTATTCTTTTGGAGGCTCCTCGCCGCGACAGGGTAAATTTGTACAAAATCTTCGGCGTTACGATCTTTTATGTATAATGCTGTACAAGGAGAGGCATTCGATCCAAATTATGGAAAGATCATAATGAACCCTCCATTATACATTCTCCCGGATCTGATTCCCAATCTTCTCTACGATACAGAAAAAGTTGAGCATCCCGGTCTTCTGCTCTTATTTCGATATTAAAGAACATTTATCTCATGTCTCCTGAAAATGCAATTCTACGTTGGTGAAAGCGCATTAGAACCTCTATCAGTGGTCTAAAAGAATCAGGACTTATCACTGAAAAATCATTGATGCTTCTTGATCCTAAATGACGTTCTTTCTCAATTTAACTCTGATTCGCTTTCTATCATGATTTAGAGAGGAAAAACTCCCCTGATCAAAATTGTCGCGAGCACAGCTTGTAGTACCTCTAAAGACGGGAAGAATCCTGTTTGAATCACGCTGATTGGTTGACAATTCGCGCCCATTGTGAGTCGGTAAAGCTCCTGACTAGAAATTGCAGGGGCGTGGGTTCGAGTCCCGCTCTGGACGGAATTTTTTTTCGATACAAATTTTAATCGGGATTGAAATATTTTAGAGGGGGGAAATTCCTCGATCCGCTCCCTGAAATAAGGAACTAGAGGTTGGTTTTTAGTCCCACTATGATGAAAACATAGTTTGGAGGAATCATCCGCATGGAATATTTTGTTCATCTGATCCATCTACTGTAACGGACGCGCAGCTCTGGATCTCGGGAGAGAGCGTGCGTCTCTATTTTCGCAGGCACTGAACTCCGGATCAGAATAGGGAGTATGCACTGCGTGTTTCGGCCCTGGATCTTTGGGACGAGAGCCATTTCTTGGAATATGACTGGGATTAGGATTTTGTACATCTATTATCGTGTCTCGAACCACACTGATGAATCAGGGCATCAAAAGTGGGACTTGATAAATGGATGTTTTTATTTGCGATAGTCTTTACTCAGAAAGATGAGTAAATTAGGGCACCCATCCATCCCAAGAGAATCCTATCATGGAGTTTGTTGGAATAGGATACTTTAAGGGAATTGTATACGTCCACTATCGTGTCACAGACCATCTTGATGGATTAGGACATCAAGAATGGGCCTCAATAGTTGGATGTAAGGGTGATAGTTTTTCTCTCGGAAAGGTCTGTGAATTAGGGTACAAATCTATCTTAAGCGAACCCTTTTATAATGACCACGATGATTTGAACCTTTCCGATGAATTAGGGCACCTTCTAGGCCAAATTATTCATGATTTTAGGGGGTGGAGTACACTCACAGTAATTGTAAGGAATTAGGGCCCTCCAATATATCATGAGTGGTCTTCAAGTTATGTAACTGTCTATATCACGCTTTACACTGCAAGGTCCTTCATGCCTTTACGAGCCAAAGCCCTGAATTTGGGAACCCTCGCAGCAATCATTACACAGAGAGTATGGTTATCGAGCTCCTATTCAAGATTGTGATACAATCAAAGATTAATATTAGAATCCTGAGGACGTCGACCCGTACATCCTGGTAGTGAAATTGGAAATGAGAAAACGATCCTCGAGCCCGCTTGCCGCGGCTCTATTTATAGTCGGTCCTCAGGATTCCAGAACATTTGATAGATGATTAATTGATTTTTCACTTCTCTGGAACTGTACTAGAGAACCATTATATACATCATTATTTACATCGAAAAATACACTGAATTTGATATGAAGCACTCGGAATAATTCATTTTATTAGTTATAATTCATTAGAGATAATCAAAAGATGATTCATTCAAACTTTCTAGAAGAAACTATTGATTCGATGCAACACTGAGAAAAATTATTTCTGGAGGGAATCAGAAAAATCTGCTTGAACGTATCTTCTCACATCATGATGGATTCTTCTGATACCAAGAATTTATATTCTTGAATCTAGATCCATGTCTTCTGGAGGTTAGAATGAATTACTATTGACTCTACATGATTTCATCTCACTCCAAGGAGATGGGTTCTATGAGCATCAAATTCAGTCTCCGGGACCAAAATATCCAGAGTACTCTTGAAGATGCCCAGGCAACATCGATAGGTGTAATATGCGCATATATACGTATAGTTGGTCCATCTATTATACGTATTAAAAGAAGGTCTAAAACCCACATAACTAACGTATATTCCAGACGTATATTTTTGGATAAATGTCCGCCTAATATACGTTTTGGAATGACATCGAGAAAACGTATAATATACGTATACTCTCATCGAATTTCCTGCTACATACCTAGAGAAATGATTTGTTGAAAGGTAATATCTTAAGCAAGTCGGCTCGACGCATGAAAGACGCGAGACAGGATAAAATTGCATAGTCTCGAACATTTCCAGGAAAGGTTATAAAATGGATATATGAGCTTAATCCCGCTCATGTGCGAACAAATTGATGAAATTTGATTTTCTGATACATTTATCATCTAATCACAGGATATTCTTGATAAATGCGTATAGGTAATGCGGCAAACCTACAGATCAATGGTTAGTGGAGACTCACAAATTCGTGGAAAAATTTTTGCGTATTTTGCTCGAATCGTTTGTATTGAGAATTGATCCAATCAGTAGAGAGCAATGATTTGTTGATGAATTGATTCAAAAACATTGCAGCAGGATGGGTACAATTCCAGAAACGTCGGATTCTCGTTACTCGACAAGCTTTGACACTCGTTTTTCGTCAGCGGATCGCATAGTGTACATACTCCTCTTGAGTTCATGCATCAACGTGGTAATGGCAAAGAGCTGTGACGATGGAATCCTCTCCCTTTTGAAAAATATTTCTTGGGATGCCATGATCCCTCGTGAGAGCGGGTACTAGGGAAATTCTGACTAAGGATTCATCGCAAAACTAGGTCTCAAGGCTGTTCCGAGTAACGATGCTAGATCTCAGATTGAGTGTGATTGTGAATGAACCTTGATGAATATTGCGCATATTCTCGATGTATCACTCTCTCCGATCGAGACATTCACAATCACACTCAATCTGAGATCTTGCATCGTTACTCGGACTAACCTTGAGGACTAGTTTTGCGACGAATTCTGACTCAGAATTCCTCTGGAGCCCGCTCTCCCGAGGAAGCATGGAATCCCAAGAATTTCCTTTCAAAAGAGAGAGGACTCCATCCCAGCCCTTCGCCATTACTACGTTGATGCATGAACTCAAGAGGAGTACGTATTCTATGCGATTGGCTGACGGAGGGCGAGTGTCAAAGCTTGCCGAGTAACGAGAATCACATGTTTCTGAACTCATTCCCATTAGGCTGCAATGCTTTAAATCAATTTGCAAACGGATCATTGCTCTCTGTTGATTGGACCGATTCTTAATACGAACAATTCGAGCAAAATCCGCACAAATTTTTCCACAAAACTCTAACTCTCCACTACCCATCGATTTTCAGGTTTGCCGCATTACCTACACTTATTTATTAAGAATATCCTGGGATTAGTTAATAAATACATCAGAAAATCGAATTTCATCAATTTGTTCGCACATGAGCAGGATCACGCTCTTATATCGATTTTATAAACTTTCCAGACAAAATGTTCAAGACAATGCAATTTTATCCTGTTTCGCATCTTTCATGCGTCAAGCCGACTTGCCTAAGAT
Organism: Eretmocerus eremicus; assembly: GCA_030522705.1. Classification (NCBI taxonomy): domain Eukaryota; kingdom Metazoa; phylum Arthropoda; class Insecta; order Hymenoptera; family Aphelinidae; genus Eretmocerus; species Eretmocerus eremicus. The sequence continues at coordinate 5,150 of JAPYYZ010002792.1, read as the reverse complement.
GCACCTTTCAACAGATCATCCTCCCAGCAATGTAGCAGGGAATTAAGTGAGGGTATACGTATATCATACGTCTTTTCAATGTCATTCCAAAACGTACATTAGGCGGACATTTATCCCAAAAATATACGTCTAGAATATACGTTAGTTACGTGAATTTTAATGACTGCTTTCCGCATTGATCTCCGAATAGGATATGAAATTCGTATGTTCGGAAATTTGCTAACATACTATATCCACGTTCATTCGCAGTAGTATCTCACTCATCGACGTATGTGTACACGCAGAAGTGCACACAAGTGTATACGTTCGCAAAATGAGGGGCATCAAGAACTGCGACGGATAGGGCTGACTGTTTCCCGGTGAGCGAGTAGACACAGTCGTTATCCAGTGCGCGCTGTAGGACACGTGGTAATTGTAACGTCGTTCACGACTATTTCATGAGTATTTGGATAATTGAGAGAGCGAACTATAAGTGTCAGTGATGCAATTGATTGTCCGAGTAGCAGTGCAGTACCAAACTTTCAAGTGACCCACAGCTTGGACGTTTTGTGGAAGGTTTTTGTCATTTTTCTTTGCAAGTTACGGCGAATCTGCAGGGTGAATCTGTTATCAGTATAAATCATGCTTTTACTTCTAATGATATAAGAGCTGCTGAGCTTGCTTCTTTTTCAAACCTCTTCTTCGAGTTTCTACAATGAGATGAGCGGGGTACAGTCATTTTTATGAGACCTAAGTGTACATGAATTGTTGTGAGGAAAACTAAATTTCATGTAAAATATCTCTCTCTCCTATATTGAAATGTTCTTTTCAGCATGCTCGATTGATATGAAAACCTTGGAAGAAATGTCCAAAGGAGATTTTCCTAATTTCAAATTGAGTTCAAACCCGGCAACAATTGAAAGATTGATGCAACTTCTAGAGGAGTTGAATTCCTATATCCAATATCCACTTCAAACTTACTTCAAACTTCCTGGAATTGCAATCTCGGCTTTTCAGTCCTGAAAAACGTATAAAATTCAGAGAATTCTTCCTATACAATGCGGTAGACCACAGTACAGATTCTGTTTCCGCAAAGATGGGTACATCTCCGACCGAGGAGCGTATGTGCCTAATTTCGTTTTGAGGACCGACGAACCTACAAGCGGAAGCAGAGAAGCCAGTTATACGGGCCTGAAATGGCCACACGAGACTTGTTCGGACATATTTTTTTGTACCAAAGACTTCAAAAAAAAATTTTTTTTCGTTTCGATCAGATAGACGAAAAACTATCCTTCTCGCGCTTTCCATCCCTTCTATCATAATGGTGTATATAATACAATCCTAGGCAGCTCCAACTTCACCCGACCGTCTTTACCCTTTGGTTGCACTTATTCATTTGAGAATATATTCCTCAATCAGAGAGACTCGTCCCCTCTTCATTCCATGCAATCGACTGTTCATCTCTCAAACGATGCATGTAAAATAATTCGTTACAGATTTTTGTCTACATTATCAATCCTATCCTTCACAAATTTTTTTTTAGAATGGGAAAATATGGTACGGTGCAATCCGTTTAAATCCAACTTTTTTTCATTTGAAAACCCCTGATGCTTGAATTCGGAATCCGGACCTTTCAGAAAAACTGGCTATCTAGAATTTTTTTTGAAGGAATAACTCTATAGTGTAAAATTACACCCAGAATTCAACATCGAACTCCAATATGAGCTTGGTGCGCTTTTCCCCGAGTTCGAGAGTTTCCTCAAACGACGAAAACATTTGAATTAATTTGAGAGTCCGTTTGAATACGTTCCCGTTATACCGGCGTTCAGACAAATTCCCGCGCTTGGGTCGGATGTACTCGGGACCGGTCCCCATCCCATGCTACATCATTCGATTCGACTTAACAAGCGATGTCGCCGTGAGATGCGGGCACTCAGATAACACAGCGCACGAGTAGGGCCTATTTTGTAAGCTCTCTTGTGTCGAAGGAAGATGAGGACCATCGGTCGACAACTCGCGGCGCGCGTCGCCTCGAACTCTCTCAGCCTCCTCATTCAATACGCAATAGGATTCTTGAGATAAAAGACAAATTTCTTTCCGATCCCAACTCTAATATAAATGTATTGATCCTTGTGTTGCGAGTAAGTTCCGCAAATCAATTCGAGTCTTATGTTAAATTCTCAAAACCATTTCTTTAAAAATTGCAAATACGTGTCCTTCTTATCAACTATGTTCAATGTTTGTCTCATTTATGGATATATTATGAATATGAAGATCTATGCGTTTTCTGAATCGGTCTGTTCAATAACATGCTGAATAGGAATTTATCAATCATTGGCAAATTCGTTCCCTTGATATGAACTTTCTCCGTATGTTAATTCGACCTCTGAATTAAATTTTGAATTGAATCCTCTCAACAATTGACCAATGCATACCTTTGATATGAGTTGCGATATGAATGGTGTAGAATGGTCGTTGATTCATCGCAGCGCTCCAGTTCTGTCGTTTTTTAATTACATCCTGAACTGATCGACAAACACACATTTTTGACGTGAATCCTGATCTTCGCTATTAAGCCTTACAAAGCAATCTTAAGGATCAAACAATGAGATGAAAGTTATTGAAGAATGTTCACAATATAACGATTCACTCAAGGTTGTCAGCTCGGTGAGATAGGGACAGAAACCGGAGAGTGTTTCTAGAAATTGAACACCTCTTGAGTAAAACCACCTAACTAGGTGAGAATTGACATGAGTGCTCTCAAGACCATAAATACTCATTTGTACCTCATATTCAAGAATGTTGATTCGTGAATCAACAAGCGTATATTTCAAAATATATTAGAATATTTTCGAATAGTTCAACGACGGAAATATTTGAATGATTGGTTATATGATGCATAAGGATTTGAATATTTAAATGAATGCAGAAATACAATTGAGGTCTTGAAAATTTTGCCTAGCGATTCCAAATTAGCTGGATCGATTCCATGTAGTGCATGATTGTACATGGAGGCTTGATTGAAAATTTGTATCTGAACACTATACATCCATACCCTCTAATATTCTCAAGATTCTGAGAATAATTTATTGAAATTAGGGTAAGCCGTGACAGAATAATACCCATAGAATTCACGATTCTTCTCATAAACATAGGAAGGGATTAGCTCTCAGAGGCGGTTTCAATTCCTTATCTTCCCTAAATGCTCATTTACGCCATTACAATTTCTGAGTCTGAGTCATGGGTTATTCATATGTAGTAATTCTGATTGTGTGCGTGTAGAAAAAGCATCCTTCCTTATCTTGTCATTGGAATTTTTTTTCTTCTTCCATAATTGTTATTGATCATGAGTGAGATATATATATATATATATATAAAATGCCTTCCCCTCATTATATGAAAATTATTCCCACTTATAATTTTCTCATTAATTACGTTCAAATTCAGATCACAGACGAATTTACGTATAGGCAACCTGCGGTATTCGTTTTCATTACGCTGATCAAAACTGTCCCAAACTATTCAGAATTCGATCGAACAGTGACCCAAAAGCAAAACAGAAATTTTATTAGAAAATATTAAATTCATGTGGTGAACAATTTAGGTCCTAGCAATAACCGAAATACCGAAAATGACATGCATATTGATCCAAAGAATTTTTTTTTTATGAAATCAAAATTATTTTATAATCAAAAATCAACTCAGTTGATATAATCCAGCAAAGGGATCTGTGACTCTCGTTTGGCGAATTTAATGGGTTAAGTTTCGGTAGTTCTTCATAGGGGTTTGCGAGAGTCTAGCCTGACTTGTATGTGAAACTATGATCAATAATCAAATCGTTCGTTAGAAACTTTTCAATGAAAACTATTTGCTCAAATGAGCTTGATTTAGAACAATAGTCAACATTAGATTCTTGCTTTTGGAAAAACTTTTGTAGTATATATATATTGAATTTCCACAATAAATTCTGAATTTTGGGAACAAGGAAATGATCAGAAATTCGAAAATTGTACTCATCTCTAGGCTCAAGGTTATTGCGGAATGACACACTCGAATGAAAGAATCATCCCAAATACTTTACTCAATAATAATCTGAAATAATCTGAAAAAGTAGAGTCAAACGTGACGTAAGCAAGCCTAGCCATCATAAAAACGGAACCGCAAACAAGCGAATACCAGAATTCACCTGTATCATTAATCATGAAAACTAATCAGATTCAATATTAGCTACCGTATTATCAATAAATCCATCAACATTCAAAATATTAGCAAAGGATCCACGTAGTGCATTCAAAAGGGGGAGATGAAAACTCAGCACTGCATTGCAGAGGGTTTTCTATTTTTGGAATACTATGCGTGTCTGCCACACATCTTTGTGCGCGGCTGGATTGCGATGCTACACAATCCGCACCGAATCAACCAAGTATGTACGGTTGCGTGAGTTCAGGGATTGAACAAGGTTCGAAACGCGAGCCGTCGAGGAATTCAAACGCGTGTGTTTACTTCAGAACGTAATTAAGGCGTTTGGATTTTGATGCAGCAGACGTCTGGATTTGGAATTTTGGAGCTCACGAGTGCTTTGGTCCAATACTCCGCGTGTGATGTTTGAACGTTCCGTACTTCTAATTAAGTTCACGAGCATGCATTCCAAATAATTTAGGACTCATCCTCCAACATTTGGAATTGGAGTGCGTCCTAGATATCTTTAAAATTATCATATTTCAGTAACGTGTCGCTAACCAATGGATATACATGAACGAGCTTCATACATCATATATGGATAAACAATATGACTACCCAATTTTGCCACATGAATACATCGAACTGAAAGTACGGGAAATGATGAATGAAAACTATATGTGGAAATGATTACACGAAAGTAAGACTTCCGGCGTCCAAGGTTCGCACAAATCTCCGCGACTCTTAGTCCCTACAGTAAGAACTTACTAGTGTTTATTCTATCAATACTCAAAGGACCCCGCACCAAATGAATGGGTCCGTGGATCACGGTCGATTTTGATGAAATTGTACCAGATTAGAGATCTCGATGCGCTGATCAATTTTGTCAATGAGCGCGATGAGCGCCTATGCACCGTTTTTGAGATATTTCCCATCGAAAATGCCAAATGTAGAGGTTACGTGAGCTTTGTTGATATCCGCCCGCGAAGCGG
>JAPYYZ010002791.1:0-16181 GCA_030522705.1 Eretmocerus eremicus | reverse complement strand
TCCGCCCCAATGCCATCCAATCCGCCTCAATGCTGTTTATCGGCATTGGGAGGAGACGAACTGCCAATCCGGTTCAATGCTGCGAATCGGCATTGACCACGCTCAATCCAATCCAGATCATTGCTGGACATCGGCATAGGATGGGGACGGATTGCCAATCCGGTCCAATGCAGGAAATCGGCATTGACCATGCTCAATCCATTCCGGATTGATTCAAACCAATTCGCCTATGCTCATTCCAGTCCGGATCAGTCCAATCCAATCCGCCCCAATGCCATCCAATCCGCCTCAATGCTGTTTATCGGCATTGGGAGGAGACGAACTGCCCATCCGGTTCAATGCTGCGAATCGGCATTGACCATGCTCAATCCAATCCGGATCATTGCTGGACATCGGCATAGGATAGGGACGGATTGCCAACCCGGTCCAATGCGGGGAATCGGCATCGACCATGCTCAATCCAATCCAGACTGATCCAAACCAATCCGCCTCAATGCAATCCGATCCGCCTGGATGCTGTTTATCGGCATTGAATGGAAACGGATTAGGAATCTGGTTCAGTGCTGCGAATCGTCATTGCCTATGCTCATTCCAATCCGGATCAATCCAATCCAATCCGCCCCAATGCCATCCAATCCGCGTCAATGCTGTTTATTGGCATTGGGAGGAGACGAATTGCCAATCCGGTCCAATGCTGCGAATCGGCACTGACCATGCTCAATCCAATCCGGATCAATGCTGGTCATCGGCATTGAATAGGGACGGATCGACAATCCGGTTCGAGGCTGCGAATCGGCATTGACCAAGCTGAATCTTATCCGGATCAATGCTGTTTTTCGGCATTGAATAGGGACTGATTGCCAATCCGGTTCAATGCTGGGAATCAGCATTGACCATGCTCAATCTCATCCGGATCAATGCTATTCATCGGCCTTGAGTAGGGACGGATTTCAAATCCGGATTAATGCTGTTCATCAGCATCGGATGGAGACCGATTACCAATCCGGTTTAATGCTGGGAATCGTGATTGACCATGGTCGATCGAATCCGGATCGATAGTGATGATCAGTTTCGGATGAGGACGGATTGCAAATTCGTTCCAATGCTGGGAATCGGCATTGCCCATGCTCAATCAAATCCGGATAGATGGAATCGTATCCGCCTTAATGCGATCCTTTCCAGATCAATGCTGATTATCAGCATTGCATGAGGACGGATTAACAATCCGGTTTAATGCTGCAAATCAACATTTACCATCCTCAATCCAATCCGGATCAATGGGATCGAATCTGCTTCAATGCAATCCAGACCACCTCAATGCTGTTCATCAGCATCAGAAGGAGACGGATTGCGAATCCGGTTTAATAATGAGAATCAGCTGTGACCATGCTGGATTCAATCCGGATTGATGCTGATCATTGGCATTGGAGAGGAACGGATTGCCAATCCAGTTCGATGCTCAGAATCGACATTGACCATGCTCAATCCAATCCGGATCGCTGCTGTTCACCGGCATTGAATAGGGACGGATTGCCAATCCGGTCCAATGCTGCAAATCAGCATTGACCATGCTCAATCTTATCCGGATCAATGCTGTTGATCGGCCCTGGATAGGGACGGATCGCCAATCCGGTTTAATGCCGGGAATCGTGATTGACCACGGTCAATCCAATCCGGATCAGAAGTAATCATCAGTATTGGATGAGGACGGATTGCCAATTGGTTCGAAAGCTGGGAATCGGCATTGCCCATGCTTGATTCATTCCGAATGGATGGAATCGAATCCGCCTTAATGGTGTTCATCGGCCTTGGAAGGAGACGGATTGCCAATCCGGTTCAAGGCTGCAAATCGGGATTGACCAAGCTGAATCTTATCCGGATCGATGCTGTTTATCGGCATTGAATAGGGACTGATTGCAAATCCGGTGCAATGTTGGGAATCAGCGTTGCCCACGCTCAATCCAATCCGGATAAATGCTGTTCATCGGCATAGAATAGGGACGGATTGCCAATCCGGTTCGACGCTGCAAATCAGCACTGACCGTGCTCGATCTGATCCGGATCAATGCTGTCTATCAGCATTGAATAGGGACGGATTGCCAACCCGGTCCAAGGCAGGAAATAGGCATTGACCATGCTCAATCCAATCCGGATTGATCCAAACCAATCCGCCTCAATGCAATCCGATCCGCCTGAATGCTTTTCTTCGGCATCGAATGGAAACGGATTACGGATCCAGTCAAATGCTGCGAATCGTCATTGACTATGCTCATTCCAGTCCGGATCAATCCAATCCAATCCGCCCGAATGTCATACAATCCGCCTCAATGCTGTTTATCGGCATTGGAAGAAGATAAATTGCCAATCCGGTTCTATGCTGCGAATCGGCATTGATCATGCTCAATCCAATCCGGATCAATGCTGTTCATCGGTATTGAATATGGAAGGATTGCCAATCCGGTCCAATGCTGCAAATCGGCATTGACCATGCTCAATTCTATCCGGATCGATGCTGTTGATCGGCCTTGAAGAGGGACGGATCGCCACTCCGGATCAATGCTGTTCATGAGCATTGGATGGAGACGGATCGCCGATCCGGTTCAATGCTGGAAATCGTGATTGACCACGGTCAATCCAATCCGGATCAGAAGTAATCATCTGTATTGGATGAAGACGGATTGCCAATTCGTTCAAAAGCTGGGAATCGGCACTGCCCATGCTTAATCCAATCCGGATGGATGGAATCGAATCCGCCTCAATGATGTCCACCGGCCTTGGAAGGAGACGGATTGCAAATATGGTTCAATGGTGAGAATCGACATTGACCATGCTCAATCCAATCCGGATCGATGGTGTTCATTGGCATTGAATAGGGACGGATTGCCAATCCGGTTCAATGCTGGGAATTTGCATTGTCCATGCTCGATTCAATACGGATCAGTGCTGATCATCGGCATTGTGAGGAGACAGATTGCTTATCCAGTTGAATGCTGGAAATCGGCCCTGACCTCACTTAATCCAATCCGGATGAATGCTGTCCATCGGCATTGAATAGGGACGGATTGCCAATCCGGTTCAATGGTGGAGATCGGCATTGAACATGCTCAATCTAATTCGGATCGATGCTGTCTATCGGCATTGGATAGGGACGGATGGTCAATCCGGTTCAATGTTGAAAATCAGCATTGACCATGCTCAATCTAATTTGGATTGATGCAGTCCGATCCGCCTCAATCCTATCCAATCCGCCTCAATGCTGTTCATTGGCATCGGATAAAGACGGATTGCTTATCCGGTTCAATGCTGGAAATTGGCATTGACCATGCTCATTCAAATCCAGACCAATGCTGATTATCGGCATGGGATGGGGACGGAAAGCTAATCCGGTTCAATGGTGAGAATCGGCATTGCCCATGCTTAAAACAGTCCGGATCAATGCTGTTCATCGGCACTGGATAGGGACGGATCGCCAATCCGGTTCAATGCTGCGAATCAGCTTCGACCGTGCTCAATTTGATCCGGATCAATGCTGTCTATCGGCATTGGATAGGGACGGATTGCCAACCCGGTCCAATGCAGAAAATCGGCAATGACCATGCTCAATCCCATCCCGATTGATCTAAACCAATCCGCCTCAATGCAATCCGATCCGCCTGAATGCTGTTTATCGGCATTGAATGGAAACGGATTACGAATCCGGTTCAATGCTGCGAACCGTCATTGACTATCCTCATTCCAGTCCGGATCAATCCAATCCAATCCGCCCCAATGCCATCCGATCCGCCTCAATGCTCTTTATCGGCATCGGGAGGAGACGAATTGCCAATCCGGTTCAATGCTGCAAATCGGCATTGACCATGCTCAATCCAATCGGGATCGATGCGATCCATTCCGCCTCAATGCAATCCGATCCGCTTCAATGCTGTTCATCGGCATTGGATGGAGACGGATTGCCAATCCGGTTCAATGCTGCAGATCGGCATTGACCATGCTCAATCCAATCCGCCTCAATGCGATCCAATCCGCCTCAATGCTGAAAAGCAGCATTGAATTCGGAATAATGGACGATCCAATCCACCTGGTGGCTGTTCATCGGCATCAGATGGAGACGGTTCGCCAATCCAGTTCAATGCTGCGAATCGGTATTGACCATGCTCATTCCAATCCGAATCAATCCAATCCAATCCGCCTCAACGAAGTTTAAGCAAACTCGATGCTAATGATTGGCATTGGATGGAGACGGATTTCCAATCCGGCTCAATGCTGCAAACCGGCATCGATCATGCTCAATCCAATCCGGTTCAATGCCGATTTGTAGACTTGACCCAGATTGGCAGTCCGTCTCCATCCGATGCCGATCAACGTCATAGAGGTGGATTGGATCGTCCAGTACCCCTGATCCAATGTCAACGGCCTCGAGACGGATCGGATTGCATCGACGCGAATTGGATCGGATTGTTCTGGATTGGATTGAGCATGATCAATGTCGATATGCAGCATTGGACCGGATCAGCAATCCATCTCCATCCAATGCCGATAAACAGCATTGAAGCGGATTGGATTGCATTGACCCGGATTGAATCGAGCATGTTCGATGCTGATTCGCAATATTGATGCGGATTAGGTCGTCCAGTATTCCGGATTCAATCCCAATCCCCGGCATTGGACCGGATCGTATTGCACTGAGGCGGATTCAATCGCATTGATTCGGATTCGATCGAGCATGGTCGCGCCAATTTGCAGCATTGAACCGGATTGGAAATCCGTCCCCATTCTCTCCTGATAATCAGCATCGGGGCGGATTGAATTGGATCGATCCGGATTGGATTCAGCATGGTCGATGCCGATTCGCAGCATTGGACCGGATTGGCTATCCGTCTCCATACAATGCCGATGATCAGCATTGATGCGGATTGGATTGGATCGAGGCGGATTGGATCAGAATGATCAGGATTGGATTGAGCTTGGTCAATCCCGATTCGCAGCATTGAGCCGGATTGGCAATCCGTTCCCATCCAATGCCGATGAACAGCATTGAAGCGGATCGGATTGCATTGGGGTCGGATTTGGATTGGGTTGATCCGGATTGGATTCAGCTTGGTCAATGCCGATTCGCAGCATTGAACCGGATTGGCGATCCGTCTCCATCCAATGCCGATCAACAGCATTGAAGCGGATTGGATTGCATCAAGGCGGAATGGATCGCATCGATCCGGATTGGATTGAGCATAGTCAATGCCGATTTGCAGCATTGAAGCGGATTGGCAATCCGTCCCCATCCAATGCCGATAAACAGCAGTGATGCGGATTGGATTGGATCGAGGCGGATCGGATTGGATAGATCTGGATTGGATCGAGCATGATCAATGCCGATTAGCAGCACGGGGGCGGAATGGAACGTCCAGTCCTCCGGATTCAATCCCAATTCTTCGCACTGAAGCAGATTGGATTGCATCAAAGCGGATCGGATTGCATGAATCCGGATTGGATTGAGCATGGTCAATGCCGATTCGCAGCATTGAACTGAGTTCGCAATCTATCCCCATCCAATGCTGATGAAGAGCCTAGGAGCGGATTGGATTGCGTTGAGGTTGATTGGATCGGATTGATCCGGTTCGGATTATGCGGGGTCGATGCCGATTCGCAGCATTGAACCGGATTGGTAATCTGTCTCCATTCAATGCCGATGAACGGCATTGATGCGGATTTGATTGCATTGAGGTGGATTGGATTTATGAGATCCGGATTGGATCCAGCATGATCAATGCCGATTTGCAGTATTGAGGCGGAGTAGATCGTCCAGTATTCCGGATTCAATCCCATTTCCGGCATCGGAGCGAATTGAGTCCCATTGTGACGAATTAAATGGCATTGGATTGAAGTCGATCGAGCATGGTCGAATTCTAATCCGTAGCAATGAACCGGATTGGCAATCTGTCCCCATCCTCTGCCGATAATCAGCATCGAGGCGGAGTGGATTGGATTGATCCGGATTGGATCCAGCATGGTCAATGCCGAATCGCAGCATTGAACCGGATTCGCAATCCGTTTTCGACCAACGCCGAAAAACAGCATTGGAGCGGATTGGATTGCAGTGTGGCGGATTGTATCGCATTGATCTGGCTTGGATTAAGCATAGTCAATGCTGATTTGCAGCATTGAACCGGATTGGCAATCCGTCTCCATCCAATGCCGATGAACAGCATTGAAGCGGATTGGATTGCATTGAGGTGGATTGGATCGGATTGATCCGGATTGGATTGAGCATGTTCAACGTCGATCCGCAGCATCGACCCGATCGAGCAGTCTGTCTCCATCCAATGCCGATAAACAGCATTGAGGCGGGTTGGATTGATTCGGATTGGACCGAGCATGATCGATGCCGATTTTCAGTATTGAGGCGGATTAGAACGTCCAGTATTCCGGATTCAATCCCAATTCTTGGCATTGAAGCGGATTGGATTGCATTGAGGCGGATTGGATCGCATTGATCCGGATTGAATTGAGTATGATCAATGCCGATCTGCAGCATTGAACCCGATTAGCAATCCGTCTCCATCCAATGCCGATGAACAGCATCGAGAGAAATTTGATTGCATCGAGGCGGATTGGATTGGATTGATCCGGATTGGATTGAGCGTGTTCATTGCCGTTCTTCAGCCTTGAACCGGATTGGCAATCCATCTCCATTCAATGCCTATGACCAGCATAGATGCGGATTGGATTGCATCGAGGCGAATTGGACTGGATTGATTCCAATTGGATCGAGCATGATCGATGCCGATTCGCAGCATTGAATCGTAATGGCAATCCGTCACAATCCAATGCCGATGGAGAGCATTGAAGCGGACTGGATTGCATTGAGTTGGATTGGATCGGATTGATCCGGTTCGGATTGAGCAGGGTCGATGCCAATTCGCAGCATTGAACCGGATTGGCAATCCGTCTCCATCCAATGCCGATAAACAGCATCGGAGCGGATTGGATCGCATTGAGGCGGATTGGATCGCATTCATCCGGATTGGATTGGATATGGTTAATGCCGATTTGCAGCATTGAACCAGATTGGCAATTTGTCCCTTTCATCCGCCGATAATCAGCATTGAGGCGGATTAGATCGGATTGATCCGGATTTGATTGAGTATGATCAATGCCGATTCGCAGCATTGAACCGGATTGGCAATCCGTCTCCAACCAATTCCGATTAACAACATTGAGGCGGATCGGATTGCATTCAGGCGGATTGGATCGGATCGATCCGGATTGGATTGAGCATGGTCAATGCCGATTGGCAGCATTGAACCGAATCGGCAATCCGTCTCCATCCAATGCCGATAAACAGCATTGATGCGGATCGGATTGCATCGAGGCGGATTGGATTCGATTGATCCGGATTCGATTGAGCACGGTCGATGCCGATCTGCAGCATTGAACCGGATTGGTGATCTGTCTCCATCCAATGCCGATAAACAGCATCGATGCGGATTGGATTGCATTGAGGCGTATTGGATTGGATCGAGCATGATCAATGCCGATCCGCAGCATTGGGGCGGATTGGATCGTCCGGTATTCCGGATTCAGTCCCAATTCCTGGCACTGAAGCGGATCGGATTGCATTGATGCGGATTGGCTCGCATCGAACCGGATTGGATTGAGCATGGTCAATGCCAATTCGCAGCATTGAACCGGATTGGCAATCCGTCCCCATCCAATGCCGATTTGCAGCATTTAACCGGAATGGCAATCCGTCTCCATCCAATGCCGATAAACAGCATTGAGGCGGATTCGATTGGATTGATCCGGATTTGATTGTGCATGGTCAATGCCGATCTGCAGCATTGAACCGGATTGGCAATCCGTCCTCATCCAATGCCGATGAACAGCATAGAAGTGGATTCATCACTCCGTCTGAATGCTGCAAAACTGCGTTGGATCACATAAGGTTCCAATACTAATCCTACGAATTGATCCGGATTGGAGTTGATGCAATCCGTTCGGATCGCGAAAATCGTGTTTCACATTCAGCATCCAAACGGTGAGGACATCCTCAAATCTGTTCCAATTCATCTTTCACAGCAGGGTTCACCCACTACAAGCTCCAGGTCAACCACTCACACATCTCTATGTGTACACTCGTGGCGATAAGGAGAGGCCCGTCCAGATTCACACCCTCTATCCCCGCGTGAAACTCCCATCCGTAGAACCGCAATCTGGGACAGACCGATGTTGAAATGGACCTACATCGCATACACCGGCTATCCTCTTGTCATGCAATCCTGTAATTCCGTATCAAGGTTGACCGTTATGTGAAAAATACTCGTCTCGATTCATTCAGCCAACCGTCTCAATCATTCTGCCGATTCATTGATTCCAATTACTATTCTTGACTTCCACTGTGATTTTTTGACAGTATATATATATATATATCTCTAATTATTCAATGTGTAATCCATCGATGACCAGAACCCTACTTTCCTGATACGCCCGCAAAATCCCTCAGCTACAGGCTGATGAAAGTCAATCATACTCACAGCCGACATTTGGGTGCCGTTTTGATATTTCGTTGCATGGGGTGAGTGGCAGACGACCGCTGTCTTAGTTACTCATGCAAACGCCAATCCGTGCGTTGAGCCCTGATATCTCGAAATCTGTAGCTTTCTGTCATCGACGAGAGATGTATCATTCATCCTTCCCACCACGAGGTCGTTAGATCGATATTATCACCATCACAGACCTTAGCGTGGGAGATGAACAAATTTGCTGAGAGAAAATGATCTTTTCATGTTCACATGACGAGAATGAGGTGAGAGTGACCGAATTTGTTCCTGCAGTAACTGTTGTAATATCTTAATCGAGATTCTAAGAGATTGTCCGACTTATTCACGAGCTTACTGTCAGACTTGTAAAAGGGCTCTAGAGAGGATTCCGATCCACGTTTCGTAGCTCAGTGTTATTGGAATGACAAAAAAATTATCGAGAAGGAGCTTTGTACAGTTCCATAACCAGTGGACAATCATTCGCATGATTTCCATCAGTTCCAATGATTTTATAAGCTCATCATTGGATATTCTACAAGTTTCCAAAGTATAGGGAGATAAAATGTAACGCTCCATAGTGTGCATCATGGCTCCACTCATTGTTTCAAATTTCATCATTCCTCGTAGTTCATTACTCCAAATTTGTGTATCTCCATCATGTACACTGGTGAGTTCAGATTATCTGGCCTTCATTGACGGCTCTGTATAGTACTTTGTGAGAGTCTACTAGCGCTCATAAAGGAGGAAGGAAAGGTCCTCCTCACTGGCATTCATCATGAATTGACTTGCACTGAAACAAAACAATATTCCGAAAAAGTAGCTCCAATCCAAACTGCATGTCAGTAAGATGCCTTTCTGGGTAACATTTTTCGAGTGATTCTTGGGAGCTCTTGGAATAATCTCGACTATGGTTTGATTATGATATTATCGCACTAGAGTTTGGATTACTCGAAGAGCTCTTCGCGGATCACTTAAAAATTTCATACAGTGATACATTCTGCCAGTTCGCAGTTTGGGTTGGAGCCACTTTTTTAGAATATTGTTCCGTTCCAATAAATCAATTTATGATGAATGTTGACAAAGTAGAGCTCCCGGACGACCTCGAGGATACGCATACACTGTAGTGTTCATCCGAGCCAAGAGGCCAAATGGAGATGGGAGTCGCAACAAATGACTCGACTCAGATGACTCAACTAATCTGAATCATTTGGCCGAGCCGCAACAAACGACTCACGGAGCTCAAGAAGGCTATTAACCTTATTGTGCTTCGTGCAAAAATGCAATGTCCCAAAAATCTAGAGAGAGCGGATACCGTACTACACCTCAAAAATTGGAATGCGGCCCTCTTCCAAAGTAATAATCTGACTGAATATGACTGATCTCCCCTTTGATGACTGCGAATTAATATTTACGACAGGACGACACTTCTAGCATCTCTGCATCCTTGATATTTCGGCAGACAATAGAATTTGTACAGAATCATCTTTCATGTATCAACAGACTTCACCTCCTTTCTACACGTTTCACAATTCGTCATCAATCTGCCCAATGAATGATAATGGACAATGGTGGACTTCGAATTTTCACTTTCCACTGACTCAATTAACTCCACATCATGAAACAACAAATTGAGTCATCTCAGATGAGTCTGTCGAATGAGTCATCTGAAATAACCTGTTCACTGTCAGCCGGGCGTAAGCTTGTCATCTAGTGTAACACCGCAACTCATGACAGTTTAGCTGAAAGAGACGGTCACGCCATTCCGCATCACGATCCTTGATGAATCCATCCTCAGTAGATCCAAGAAAGTCACCTCAGTTTCACCATTATTGAGACGCTGTTCAGTGATTAGATGTGGTATTTAGAGAGAAATTCAACCTTATGATATGGCCTCCCTAGGATCGGATGGATTATTGGGGAAGAACTCATAACTCGCAAAGAGCCATGAATATTGGGACATCAATCAATACTCTGTGGATTGTATCCCTCATTTTCACTACCAGTTGGGTTCCATCACTGCTGTCACAAGAATACCCACATTCATCTTATTTCACAATCGGTGCTATGCTGTTCCATGAAAAGCACCAGGCCTTCTTCAATGAGACTATAGACGTGAGTATCATATCAATCTCGAAGATTCATAGGAGCCTCCCATATCTACATCCTGGGAAATCACCCATTGCTTGATCGAGAATATTATGCTATATTTTGAATATTGAGGATAGCGAATCATAATATTATCGGTTATCATCATGAATGCTGCAAAATCCGTCCTATGGGAAGACGTATCAAGATGCAGAGGGAGATTACTGGCTTCCTCCCTATTATTCATTCGACTGGGATTTTTTGCACTTACAAGTAGAGGACCAACCTCGCGAATCACTGATTTGGCCAAAACTCTGGGAATCATCTTGTTCCGGTGAGAAATGAAGATATCCCAGAGGGTTTATGCTAATAGGCTCTCTGTTCCGAAATACAGCTATGGACATTAGCGTTGCCTATATAGGCCCGTATGAAAAAGCCACATACATAGGTATACTAGCGATCCTAATGTCCATAGCTGTATCTCAAAACAGAGAGCCTATCAGCATAAACCCTCTGGGATATCCTCATTTCTCACCGGAACAAGATGATTCCCAGAGTTTTGGCCAAATCCGTGATCGACAAGGTTGGTTCTCTACTTGTTAGTCGCATGTGCGGTTTCATGAGTGATCTTATATGCGTTCCCAAATGAGATCGCATGTACTACCTTGCTAGAGAAAATCAATATCCTATCTCAATATCCTAGCTCAATATCCCATCCATTCCAATTGACATTCAATTAGGTATGTGGAATTACTGTTATGCTTTTGGCAATAATTGCAAATCGTGAGGGTGGATTGGATTAAATTTGGTTTAATTGGAATGGATTCTAAGGGAGTATATGCAGGGAACAACTGTCTATTCATCCAGATTGTTGATTCTCGATTGGACAGGTCGATTCTGGATGAAATCTCATCGGTGCTATATCTATGTAGTCACGTCGATTGAACTTTTGTCAACTCACGGGTACACTTCCAATTGCATCCAATTGCCCTGGACGTCATTTGTTCAAAATTCACAAATTGATCCCAATAGAATCTGAATAACTCGAGCTGCATTGGAAATTTAATCGAGAGTACTCTCTATGTATCCAACGCGAGTGGATTGAGTCCAATAGGCGAAAGTGGAAGTGGGCAAAGATCTATTCGAATAATGAAGACGTTCATTCGATTTCAGGTGAGATCAATATGTTCCAATCGTCACCACTTCGATCCATTGCCGATAAATTGCTTGCAATTGGAATTTTTAACTCAGGAGAATACTTTGGATTGTATTCAATGACTGTGAAAGTCTTCATCAAATTGCGACGGGTATCCCGTCGCAGCCGATTAGGTTGTGGGAAAACTCTCACCTCAATCTCGGATCGACCACCTCGAGAAAATGCAAACTAATCCGTCCACGTTCTTTCCGAGGTGCCGATCCGCGTGGGTGGCCAGGAGGCCGGACGCTGGCGACATAGAGGCGGCCAGCAGCTCGGGGGCAACGGCACGAGTCTGCGAGGGCGTCGAGCGCACGGGGCATCGCGCGGGCGCCAGGAGCAGAGTGCGTGGAGATTGTGCAAGTCAACCTCACGTATCCGGGGCAGGAGGATGGGGCGTCGCACAGTGGGAGATTGGCATTTTTTTTTGTGTCAGAAAATAGCTACTCCAATTCTAGACGTGGTATCGACATGATTCGAAATAGATATGACAGCTGAAGTCTTGCAAAATATGGGAAAACCCATGCGGTTCCCGAGAACTACTCCCCATCGTCGTGGAAGATGGATGAAATCCGGAAAACGGGTGTGATATGCATTCTACCACGAGAAACGGGAAGTTGGTAACTCTGTGTCATCTCTGATTCATCCAAATGATCATTGGATAGGGGTTCTAATACCAACGTGATATTCTCATTGGCTTTTGATGCTCTCTTGTCCGGAAAAGTGTCGGGGAACTCAGAAAATATCCTTAGTGGGTAATTTGAAAAATTTTGAGTTCCACCCTGGAACAAGTCTTACTGGACAACTGATCGTGATGAATCCCTCCCCCCCCCCCCCCGCTTCCATTTTCCTCCCATTTATGTATCTGACAATAGATCTAAGTATCGCCCATCAGGGCTTTACATGGTTATACCACGAAACCTCAATGAATCTCCTCCCTCTTCAAATACTTGCTCGATTTCCGTGACTGGACATACATCAGGGATGGTTTAATGTTCCAATTGATCGATTCGGAGTATCAAACCATTTCTCGTCCACTGCAGGGATGCAAAACTGTTCTGCGGACAGTTGAATGTGCATTTGAGATACCTCGAGCATTTTTCTGACAGGATATTGCTTAAAAAGTGAAAAAATCTGATGGTGAGTTCTGGCTGAAGTTTAGATTTTTGTTTGGAAATAGCAAAAATCTGCTGATGCTCGACCGTAATCGACCCAATCTCCCTATTCTCTCAAACTTGCAGCCCCTTTCCTCCCTCTCCCTTCCCCTTCCTAGAAACCCACGTAGATACGTGTAACTGGGATATGATAGATTGATTATTCAACGACCGCATTCATTGTTTCCTGTGGAATAGGGATTCATCCCCAATTTTCTACATGCATCAGATGCAGGAAATACATGCGTTTCTGAGCACTTACCTGAGAGAAATTCGTAGAGTTCGAGAATTATGTGATACCATGAATCCGAAACTCCTCCTCAAGTCAAGATTTTTGGTCTTGGAATAATAGATTCCATTCCTTCACAATTTCATTCACTGGTGACAAACTCTGTGTTGGTCTAAATAGCCCTAGCCTATGAACCTCACGTGTTTCCTCAATACAACAAGTTATCGGTTATGATAATTCTTCTTGGTATTCTGCCTCACTTTTATAATGAAAAAGTAATGGAATTGAATATCTAGCACGTTCAAAGTATCTGCGGAGGCCTTTCCCCACCTCCATCATGACCTAAGTCGCAAGAGTCTGTATCATGAGTGCTTGAGATATGACTTCAAATATTCAAATGAAGAGGCTGAAGATCTATTTTTGGAGAAGCTGTAAGATTATCCTGACTCATACATATGCCATGACCCAATCTGGCAGATACCTGAAGATTTCTGAGAGGAAGGGGTAAGGGAGGGGGGGGGGGTGAGCAGAGGAGGAAACGGGAATCGAGACAATTCTAGCGAATCATCAGCAGATGCTACGTATTTTCGAACAAAAACCTCAATTTCTTAGAAACTCCACTTTCAAATTTTTCCGACTGTTTGAGTTTGTAGAGCAATGCCGCAATTTTGGATTCGCGCGCGTTCGCGCCATGTCGCGCTCAAGATGCGCCATCCGCGCAGCCGCGCTAGCCATCTTCTCCGGCCAGCCTCAGTCCTCGTCCGCCGCTCCTCCGCCCCACCCCCCACCTCGCTTCTACCATGAGCGAGAATAAAGTTAAGTTTTGTTGCTAAAATTGGTGTTTGGCATCAAAAATATTTTCACCCTGGCTTACATATCCTCAACATTTTGGTCCTTCGAGCCGGATGGTGTGTCAGTGATGTGATCAAAAGTGGATGCAAATGGATTTGCAAATCAATGGGCGTGCGCGAGCTATTCGCATGGCATAATGGCGGCCTGAACGGGACGAGCGGCAACTCTCCCTCGAGGACCTGGGGCTCTACCGGGATCACTCTCAGCCCCTAGGGGAACGAAACAACGATGGCAGCTGGACTTCGTGAGTTGTTCGATGCTACTCAACCATAACCTGGAATAGGCTCGACCTCATGAATATCCCCTGGACTTGCTGAGCTGCTGATTCGGAACAAAGTGATCTCGGCTAACCACACCTCGAGGTGAGAGGACGGAGGTGACCTGGAAGCTGGGCGATGCCTGGGCATCGTGGGAGCTCAGCGCATCGGACAACGGATAAGAAATTTAACTTATACTTCTTAGTTTCAAGTCGAGCGCTCATTTTGAGTTGAGATGCTCCTCCGAGCATAAGCTTGAGTACAGGTGAAATTGCGTTTCATTGAATTTCGATCTGTCTCTCCTGGTATTTTGATTTGGCGATAACGATCGCAATCGTGCCTCAAAATTTCCAATCTGCACTTCGGCAGTGCACATAGAGGCTCAGAAGAGCGATTCAAATTTTGGTTTTGTGGATTGAAAAATTAAGGAGTTGCGAGCAATTCCTGAAAGATGGCGGATCTTCTAGGTGGCTCAACGGCGGCCACAACCCTCTGCTGACGCACGCTGCTCGACGGCAACGTCACATCCGGTCTGGAGCGTGCCTTCACTCGCCTCTCGTGTACCATTCCCGCCGTCTCAGCTGTGCCTTCAGCGCTGTGCGCTACCTCCGCGCTAGCAGCAGTGACATCGAGCAGCACGATGCGGTGAGTCAAAGCGTTGCAATCTTCAGCGCTCAGCGGCCCGCCGTCGACCACAAACAACGTCAGCCGTCGAACCGGTGCAGCATCAAGCGTCGCTCTGAGCACTGGATGGCACTTAAGTATACTAATGCCTTATGAAATGATGAATGATAATTCGGATGCGAGAGTGTGATGAACTAGGTTATACTGAGTAGTTTTGATTGTCACATATCGTGATTTTTGCGGACAGAGCTGAGTTAGGGATTCTAACCTATCAGCTCATATTTGAAGCGGGTTCACAATCGGCATTTGCCACACCTGCGGCCTCCTACTCTCTTGCAAAGGTGGAGCTACCAGTCTTCCCCGGTAAATACAATGAGTGGGCAAATTTCCGAGATTTGTATGAATTCATGGTTCATCGTAGAGGAGATATGCCCCCGGTTGTCGAATTCTACCATTTGAGAACAAAACTTCAGGGCGAAGCTCTAGATCAGATTAAGAATTTGGAATTAACGGCAGACAATTATCCCGAGGCTTGGACGGATTTGTGTGCTCATTTCGAAAATAAAAGAAGACTCGTCGGTCAATTGGTGAGCAATTTGTTTTCTTTGAAATCTATGAAATCTGAAACTCATGCTGAGATGAAAAAATTGTACTTGGGAACTTTCGATGCCTTAAGCTTCTTGGAGAGTCTTGGTCGCGCTGTTGACACTAACGGCACGGATTTGCTCGTTTTCTTAACGGTTTCTCGGTTTGATGTAAATACTCGCAAGGACTGGGTGAAGTATTTGGGAAAATCACAAGAGCCTGCGAGTATAGCCCAGCTCAAGGAATTCTTCCAAGAGCATTTGAATACCTTGGAGTCCATCGAGGGTAGCCTGAAAACTAGCGCTAATAACCAATCTGGTAGGCAATCAAATTCGTCGAAGTCTCATCCTCTTGCTACCGATACTAAATCTAATGTCGAAAAAAGGCCTTGTCCTGACTGCGGCGGAGAACATCATCCCTCTCAGTGCGCGTCCTTCAAGGCTAAAAGCATCCCGGATAGGAAGGCATATGTAACGGAAAATAGGTTGTGTTTTTTGTGTTTTGGTCCTCATGGAGCCCGTGGTTGCAAATCTGAGCGAACATGCCGCACTTGCCGAGGCAGATACCACACCTCTATCCACATGGAGTATCAGAAGACCAGTGATTCCTCGGGTAGTAATAAGTCGGCAGTTACTACAACCCCTCAGAGAGATAACTCTAGCA
>JAPYYZ010002790.1:0-12842 GCA_030522705.1 Eretmocerus eremicus | reverse complement strand
ATGAACTTGTGCTTGGGTGGCAACTTTGCGACGAAGAAGCGATGGACTAGCTGGAGTGTGTCGTAGTTCTGTTAACGTTCTCACAGTTTCTGATACTGATATAGATCTAAAATAAGATTTAAACAGTGGTAACATTTTATGAGAAATGGGTTATGGGCGACAATGATGCGATGAATAAAGTTTCAAGAAAATATACCTTCTTTGAGTGGCAGGGCTGCCAGCAGCACTGGGTGGAGACGAACCTTCTAGTAAGAACGCTGGGGGTGGTGGAAGGCTGTCTAAATCTTCGTGAGTATTTCCGCGCTCGTCGCTATTTTCACCGACCAATGCAGAAACTCGCCGGGTTGGAGGTGCAGGTTTACTCGACTGCTGTAATGAAGCTCGACGCTGGACTACAGAGCTTGCACTCGACCGTTCCATATCTGGATCTCCATTTGATTCTATTGCTCCAATTTCAGTCTTCGTATTTACCGAACTCTGGCATAAAGATACGAGTGGCTAATCAGACTAAGACTCTGTATCACATTCTGCTATTCTAAGAATCGTGGATTTCAATAAACATACCTTCGCTTCAATATTCATTCCGTCAGTCACAGAAACATCATCCAATTCTGAGGGCGGTGGAGGAGGTGGAGGATGCATTTCTTGAGCTCGACTTGCGGCTAAACTAGCCAGTTCATGCATATTTACATACATTGGCTGTTGAAACGAAGAGGTTTGTTGTGATGCAATTTCTGCAAAATACAGGTCACGAATCATTACTGAGTCAGTTTTCACCGAGGGGAAAGGGGGGGGGATTTTCCCTGAATATTCTCTAAATATGTAAAACCGATCATTCTATTGGCATGAAGATTTGTGGAGAAAACCCGCATTACCTTTAGCGAGATGAGCAGGGATCGGGAATTTTGCTTTTGCTCTAGGACTATCTGGACCTGGTCGCTGATTACTTGGATCTACCGAGTCGATCCTAGCTGGAACGGAGGGTCTCTCTAAACTAGAACATCTGTTTGGAATTGGTGGTTTTTCACGGCCTATACTGCCACTGCTATTTTTCCTTTGTTGCAACTTCCCAATATTTTGTTGATTATTGATACTCGCAAGAGATACTGGAGAGGCAGGCTGACTCTGACATCCATCATTTTGATCCGGCGCTTGGAAGGTGTAAACACTAAGAGCTGGTCTTTGATGTCCCTTTTCATAAGCTACAAAGAAAAATCAAAATGATTCATAGTCTACACTTACAATTAGTAACAAGATTTTTCTACACCAGATTGTTTAAAGGTACAAACTAAATCCTGACTAAGTAAACTTACCAGTGGAGATAGTATGAGGTCTCTCATTGGCAGAGTTTGGATCTTGTGGATCGAGCTGAGCGCGAGCATTTTCACGTTGGAGATCGGGCCAAGTTGAGGTTGCGGATGGAGCAGAGCTCTTATCACTCTGGGGTAATGTGCAAGAGACCTGCAACAAATAATATAATATTTTGAAGAATGAACCTCTCAATTTTGAAACCAAGACTTTATTTTTTCACGAATCAAGCTCATGATAACTTTGAATACTTTTAATCTTGGTCCAAATAAGCTGTGAGTGACAAAAGTGATATTATTTAAGGTACTTACAGCTTTTCTTAGAATGGCTCATGATAAAAGTGATCAAGAGAGGTTGAAGAGTAAGATTTCATGCAAAAATACGAATATTGAAAAAATACGCTACGTCATACCTGTTTCCTGTACATCGGTTGCGGAATGAGGGTTTCCTGGAGGGAGGTGAATCCAGAATCACGCGAGCCGCTGTTGATGGAACGGCGATAACGCAAAGTCACCAAACCGTGGAAACGCTACAATAAATTGATACAACATTGACCACTACATTTAACAATAAAAATAAACTGCACGTCAGCGAGAGCTGTTGCGACTCGGTCCTGGTTTGGATCTCGACTCGTTTGTCCGACCTTTTGCAGCAACAAGATCGCTGTATATATACGGGTGGCTACAAACTTGTGAACAACTACTCAAGCTGAATACGACAGCATGCCGCACGTGACGTTCCACTAACATCTAATAGTGATTTCTTGCATATATGTCAATTGCTGCAACGACTATTCGACCTTTTTGAGCTTTTAAAAATGTTGACAATGGTTCTTGATAATTATCATTGTGAAATTCCACTAACAGGTCGTCGCAACATTGATAAATTGAAAAATGCTTCCAAAATAATGGCGATAACAAATCATACCTGCTGAGAGACGGATCTGTGCCACGTGCCGCATGAAGGATGTCCAGCCGAAGGACTCGGATGACTCTTGCAGGAGCCGCTACTACTACTGTTCAACGAGCTGATCGAGCAGACGGAACTTTTTCGAGATCCGAGGGATAACGAGGGACTGGATGGTGGGGTGGCTAAGGACCACTGTGCTGGATCACGGCCCTTTATATCAATTATCACCTGTTCTGAAGCTGGTGGCAATTGTTGAGGGGACGCCGTATGTTTTTGAAGCTGATCTGCAACCTCTTGCAAATGGGTTAGCTCCATTAGCATTGAAATTT
Source organism: Eretmocerus eremicus (assembly GCA_030522705.1). Taxonomy (NCBI): domain Eukaryota; kingdom Metazoa; phylum Arthropoda; class Insecta; order Hymenoptera; family Aphelinidae; genus Eretmocerus; species Eretmocerus eremicus. The sequence goes on along the minus strand of JAPYYZ010002790.1, from coordinate 10,296 downwards.
CTTCATCCTGGCGAAAGAATTTGATTACGCTCAACTCATAGCCATTATTACGACCGCTTTGACCGATCAACATTGAAATACTTACAAGCACAGGCTTTAAAAATTTGGCAAACTGACAAAATCTGCCTCTTTCCTCCAGAAGAGCAGCTCTGACTGCTTTTCTTTCAGTCTCCTCTAATGTTTGACGTTTCTCCTGAACAACAGCTGCAGATGATTCTAGTAATCGTCCCAACTCAGGATCAGCGGTCAAATTAGAAGCATTGCCTTGACTGGTTGCATGTGGCAAAGTGCCATAAATCTGCTGTTGTTGAAATCCCTTGCGAGCTTTCTTCTTTTGCAGTCTCAGAGTATCGCTGGATTTTTTCTTTAGTTCTGTTCTGGCCTTTTTGTATTCTGGAATAAGTTCAATAGTTGGGAAAAGAATAAATTGAAGGAGTGAAATTGATATTTTTCTAGTACTAATCATTGAGTAGATATTTACCCTTTGCATGTTCTTTGTCAAGATAAACCAATGATTTCTTCCAATCCTCTAACTTATCTTGAAGAGGCAGAATTAAACAGTCCATGATAGCACTGAAAAGTAAAATTAGACGTTCCAGAGATGTTATTTCTTTAGGACACGTGCAAAAACTACAAGAAAAACTTGGTATTAACCTGGTGAATGACTTGACCCTTGTCTCAACAGCCTTATGGCGAAGGCAGATTCTTGTGAGAGCTGTTCCAATTTCCCTGGTGGCTCCTACACATGATAATAGTTGTAGTTCCATCCGACATCCATGATATTGAAGTTATAGTGAATCAAGAAGTACAAAAATTGTGTGTAACCAGACACAATTATTTCAAGATGCCATGGAAAATTAGAGGTACAGTCCATTCACATTGTACTAGCTACTAAGGTGTTTAAAACCCATTGATTGACGAATTGAGCTTGTGAACGTATTCAATTCATCACAGTAAGTCTATTGAATGAGCCAAAGGCTGACAATAACAAGCCATTCTGAATCAGTTAAAATGTAAACAAAGCCTACCCCTAGCGTTGGTCGCGGCATCGGCGATCTTCTGGAAGGCCTCGAGGAACGCAGAAATCGCCAGAATAGCAGCTCTGAAATTGTAACGAGCGGAAAGCTTGAGATTTTCTGTCAAAATTACTGAGAGAGGAGAAAAAATGATTGATTTACAATAACTCACTTGAGGCAGGTGTGCAGCTTGGTTGCCTTGGAAATGAGGTCCTCCCACAGGGGTGCCCCATTCTACGCACGAAAGAGGAGAGTGAGAATGACATAATCGAGCACCTACGTGCGCTACATATAAGGTGCCCGCGAGGATTCGGGGAGGCAGAGTGCGAGTTTTGTCAGTAGGTCGAGAGGGCACAACGCGGAAGAGAAAGGGCCGCGACGTCGTCGAGGCGTCTGATTTGGCGGAAAGAGAGGTCGTCGATATAGAATGGCTCTCACCTTCATGTCCTGAATGATCTGCTGGAAGAGGCAGCCGAGCGCGCTGCACTCGCGCTCGACGGTCGCGTCCATGTCGAGGACGCCGTTGGTCCGGAGGGCCGCTGGCTCCGGCTGCAGCAGGGTCGCCGCCACTTTTGCGGCCTGCGCTTGGCACTCGATCTTGCACAAACCGCACTCAACTCTCCGTGCTCGCTGTCAACACGCGCTAGCTCTACGAGCGCGTCGGCCGGGCTCGATCTGCCCACTCCGCACAGCTCAACGCCATCGTCGTCGCGACGCCGTTCTGCTGCGCGACACCGAGCCCTCGCGAGTCCCTTGCGATGTCTGCCTTTTCGCCCTCTCCTCAGCTCCTCTCTTGCTCCCGTTTGCGCGAAAACTGAGTGGCGCGCGCTCCCTTGTTTCGGCCGTCTGCCTCGCTCATGGTCCACAATAAATGGACACGGTCGCCTAAAGCAGTCTAAAGCCGCAGACGCACGATCGTCGCCCTTGCAGTTCGGCGATGCACTTTGCCTTGTTTCGTCGCTCTTTCTCTCGCGGATTACTTAGCCCGACAGCGGTCGCTCGCAGTTTGGCGTTCGTGACTGTATATAGCTCTGCGTCTGCATGGGGCGCAAGCGCAAATGCAGCCTCACGCCCACGCATACCTATCTCCACCGCCCGCTTCTTCCTGTACCCGAATATATATGTGTATATATACGCGTGCATGGAAGCATTGTTTTCTAGCTCGCCCACGGCTAAGAGGCGAGCGGGCTCCGTGTTTTATGCGCCTATTATCGTGTCCAGCGGGCTCGCGCTGTTGTGGGCTGTGCTCGCGCGCTCGGAACGCATTTATTTGGTTCGCAGGCAGCGGAAATCATCATTGACCGCGTCTGCAGCCTGGCCCCGCGTGTGACTGCCAACAATGCAACTCGCTGAATCACGAGGAGAGGCGAGAGAGCATCGTGTCGAACCCAATGGATTCTTGTCTGCGTGGATGCTTTTTTCCGTGCCCAGTTCATGCCGCGCTTGTGTTCTGTAGCCCTATAAGGACAGGTGAATCCTTCTCTCGCCCACGAAAACTCACTCACAAAAAATTTTTTTATCTCAAATTCCATGCAACACGTATACTATGTGGAACGCTCTATAATTTAATCGTTGTCTCCCATTCGAATAATACTGAAATATATTAGAGTATTGTAATCAAAGTTTGAGCAATATTGCAAAATTCTGAGCGAAATTGCGACCAAATGAAATATTTGGTCCATGATGAATGTTTATTGTATTCTACTATCTACCTCTCTCTCCGAACTTCGAAACCCACCCTGCTCTTGTCCCGATGATACCGACAGAAATTCTTTTTTTTTATTGATCAAAATTCGAGATAATTCATCCCGAAAACATGATAGAAATGAGTTTCCAGAAACATGCACCGTGCTCCTTATTGCAAAATATTGCAATGACACGTGATGATCAATTTTTTGTCGAATGAAATTTGAAAGACTCTCCAAATCCTGCTTCGAGGCAGCAACGGGTCCAAGAAGAGCGAGAATAAAATCCTATCCGCAACCGAAGAGCTCATACTCATAGGGAATCCTCACATTATCAGAATCGGTGATTGTTGTTTGTTCCAATTGAGGGACTGCGTGGAAGAAGGGCCTGAGCGCGCGGTTAGGCCCTTCTTCCGCGCCTTCGCTTTTTGAGCCCTCTCATGATCTAACACCCTATGAAAAAAATTTTTTTTCAAAATACGTTGACAACCACGTGATTTGAAGAAGGGCCTCAGCGCACTTAGGCCCTTTTGAATCGCAGAAAGGGCCTAATTACACCGAAAATTCGTTGGTGAAAGGGCCTAATTACCATGTCAAATATAGCCATACTGCTAACGATTTGTAAAAAGGGCCTAATTCCAGAGATCGATTTTAAAAAGGGCCTCAATCAATCCTAGAAATCGTTTGAAAGGACTCTATTTTTTCACCGTTATTGGGAAAAAGGGCCGAACTAGGAGGTGATTCGCAAAAATAGGCCTAATTGTTGCTGAACATTTTTTCAAAAATTGATTGATCAAATTCACAGGAAATCATTTTTACCTGATCTGAATGTCCAATCATGTTATTCTACCGTACCTTTGCACTTACATAGTGAAAATAAACTCTCCACTTTTTCACACACTCAACACACGCTTCTCGTACTTTTAGTAAAGTAAGTATGCATGAAACTAATCTTCGCGGGTAGGATATCTTTGGAGATGCGACCATGATCAGGCTGGTAAAGTTTCAAAGTCAACGGATTTGGTTCGTAGATTTTTCAAAATTTTTTGTCAAGGAAATACGCCGAAAGTGGACCAAAATATATGCGAAAAGAGCATAACAGCGTTTTTTCAAATTCGTATTTATTTACTTCGAAAATGGTATAAATTCTTCAAAATAAGCCATCTAGATTCACTGAATTATGTCGCAAACGATTTTTATTCAGTTTTAATCGATTTTCTCGAAATAGCCATTTTGCAGTTATCAGGCCCTTTCTTCTACGCAGTCCCTCAATTACTACTATACGCTCGGGTTCGTCATTGCATCGCCGATTTACCCCGTTTCTTGAATTTTTGCGAGACTTTCTTTTGCAAAACTTTTTGCCACGAATCAACGATCAGTTTGGAAGAAATATTTGTCAGATATTAAAAGATCCATTCCCGAAATCTTCATCGTTGTAAGATGCATACGGAATATTGGATAAATTCGTCTTTTTCCAAAGAAAATCTTGCTGGACACATAATTCTCAAGTTATCTGATTTTTGCAGGTTTATCGGCTTTCGTTTGGACGTTATACCTGTACAAATTGTCAGCTATTTTCTAACAGCTATACGCCAATCTGTCCGTCAGTGAAAAGACATGTAACCATGACCACAAACCGAAAATACCAATTTCGACAGACTTTACTCATTATTCCTATCACTGTCCTCATCTTGGTGAACAGTGAATATATAATTATATTAGCCAAAAGTTTGTATTGAAGCGAATTCTTCAAATGAAAAGATTTCACTAGTGAACCAATTTATTCCAAGTCCCGAAAAATTCAAACAATTTTGCCTTCGATTCAGAAACGATCGAAGACGAATTAAAATCACTTGTGGCGGAACGATTACAAATTTATTTTATTGGAACAAGTTCATCGCAAGTTCTTTTTTGCTGTACAAGAGTACTGTATATATTTCTCCCCGCTCCTCAGGAAACCCAGGCCGCACACGCTGTTATCAATTGTTTACAAAATCGCAGAAAGCGCTTATCGTCCGCACGGTGTGCACATGTCATCAATGCGCCGACTGTTTGCCATCGAGTGGGAAGAGAGGGCGGAGTAAGGGCGAAAGAGGGGGAAGTAAAAGAAGCAGACGACAGTGCAAGAGAAGGATAGATGATATCGATAGTTCGCGATTCGATTACACTCGCAATACTTGCGGCAGTGCGAGATTGAGCTGCCGATGATTGCAGTCGTGAGTTAACCTCATTCCAGTTCCAGAGGAAGAGTTATCGTCTCATCCAGGGTGTGGTTGTGCTTGTACCGAGGATCTATCGAGTGGTGTTCCTGGTATGCTCGAGGCCTGAGCCCAGTCCACTTACAAGCATGAACAGCGGAGAAGCGTCAGGGGCGGCCGCCGCCAAGCCCGAGAACCCGGTGAGCGAGCAAGAGCGCGAGCTCGCCCGGAGCGCGCAGCTCGAGTTTTCCCGGGGCGAGTACGCCGCCTGCGCGGCCCACCTGGCCAAGCTGGAGCAACTGCGCCCGCACGACCTCAAGGTCTCGCACAACCGGCTGCTCGCCGAGTACCACAGGAGCCCCGAGCCCTCGCGCACCGAGCACCTCGCCAAGGGCCTCGGCGCCCTCGGTGCCAACGCCGAGCACGACAGCGTCGACCGGGCCGTCCTCATGTACAACCAGGCCCTCATACTCTACCACACCGCCCAGTACCAGGCGGCTCTCGACATTGCCAACACCCTCTTCTCCCTCATCGAGCCCATGGGTCAGTCCCTCTTGTCGTCGCTTGCAAATGCTTCTCACTTCCCTTGGCGAAAGCCCTCTCATGGTGATTGTTGTTCTCGTTGCAGAGGAGAGTCTGGTGCACAAGGTCTGTCTGCTGCTGGTTGAGCTGCATCTCATGTTGGGCAGGCCAGACACTGCGCTGGCCCTTGTCAACTACATAGAGAGCCAATTCCTCTCCACTGCAGAGTCATTGAAAACTGCACTGTGCGAACAGCCTCAGAATCCAAAGGCTGATACGCTTATCAAGCCTGCTCCTAGGATCCCTTCTGCTGGGCCAGCGGAAAAAGAGCAAAAGAAAGATAGCATGGACATAGCTACCGATGCTTTCAGAATAAAACTTCTCAAATGCAAGTTGAGGATTTATTTGAGAACGCTCCAGCTCAAATTGTGTAAAAGAGAATGGAAGACACTGGTATCCTTGGGAATGCCCACTGTAAGTATCTTGTCCATGTGTCTCTTTTAATCATCCTTAAGTGATGTGGAAAATCATCTGCTTGCAGAATATTTCAACCATTTTCTTGAAAGCTAATCTGGAGTATCTAAGGAAGAACTTTAAAAAATCCATGAAGCTCCTTGACTCCATAGACAGTAAAACTTGTCCTAGTTTCAGGTGAGTTGATTCCTAATAAATAGAATGTTTGTATATGAGATTGTTCAGCCTGCTCATTATGAAATCTGATTGTCTAGGGCATGTGGAGAGTCAATTGCTGTCCTGTACTACAATAACATGGCTAGTCTTCATTTTGCCATGGGAAAACCAAACTTAGCCTGTTTCTATCTAGGTATGGCACTGGAGGAGAACCAAAAAGCCTTGAATAGTTTGAAGTCTCCAGATGGTGCAAGTAACTCTGTCGAGTCGCCGCCTCCTCTATACGCCCTTGGCAAAAATAAGCATCATGAACTGATGTACAGTTTAGGTGTGAGTTTTCTCCATACAGGTCAAGCAACAAAGGCTTTTGATTGTTTCATTGAAGCTGCTCAGCAACTTCACAATAATCCCAGACTCTGGCTAAGAATGGCTGAATGCTGTATAATTTGCCATAAACCTGTAAGTATGAGATCTGTATTGATATTTCTCAAAACCTTTTGATGAATCATTCACATGTGCATACTTCTCAGACCAATAGAATCGATTTTGATATCCCAGCAAGGCGGAGGGATATTGTAGAAAAAATTGTTGGAGAAAATAACGGAAATGGTATAAGCAGGAAGTTTATTTTAGCCAACTCCTTGTCAAAAAATTGTAAATACAATCAAGAGGGATTATCATATGCAATACCTCAGCCAACTCTGGAGTACGGAATGTTGTGCCTTAAAAATGCTCTCTTCCTACTGCCTACTATAAGTTGTGATGAAAACAACCTACCTGTTGCCAATCTTCAAGTTGATGAAGGAGCAAAAAAGATGATGATGGGACACCAACAGCAATCTAGTCTTTTAGGATCACTTTCATCTCCAACAGCTCATAAGCTAGGTAGTATTGATTTACTCAGTCAGATATCGATTATCGGCGATTAATTGGAAATTCATGACTGGTCGATCTCTTCTTTTTAGGGAATAATATTAATCCGTCTCCAAATCCCACCCAAAATTCAACACAAATAACGCAATCCCAAGCAACTGTTATTGAGAATTTGAATTTAAAAATTAGTATTCTCAGTGCCAGTGCATATGTCTCATTGTGCTTGGGTGATTATGTCATGGCTTTAAATCATGCCAAAGCTCTATTACTCGTAAAAAAATTACCAGGTGCTCATTGGCTACTTGGAAATCTGTATGCTGCAGAGAGTTTAATATTTTTAGACCGATTTTACGAAGCTTTGGAATACCTGAAACCTGAAAATCTTCAAGATGTCAGTACTTACATCCCAATCATGGAGGTTGTAGGTGATAAGGAGAAATTGATGGAGGAAGTTATTGAACAAAAGCCCAGTAAAGGTAAAAAATTTTGGCTTTGAGACTGTAGCATGAGCATGATTTTTAACAACAGGTTACAATTTTTCAGTTTCATGGTATCCTTCAAATGTTGCTACTGCTAAATCCATCCTGAGGTACGATTTGGCAGTAGCCTATGCCATACGAGGAGAGCTTGATAAGTCCGGAGAGATTTTGAAACAGGTCTTGATCAGAACTTGAATAAATTCCCTCTTTGCTTTGACAAAAAATTTTACATCACGAATTTTTTCAGGTTTGGACATCCAAAGGTCCAGACTGCGACATTCCTATACATGTCATCATGCTGGCTCTTTACATAGAGTTACAATTAGGTAACTACCGATTGCTATGACATATTATAAAATACTAAATTGTCGCTTGATAAATATATGATTTATACGATTTTCCAGGCCATGTTGATGTTGCGCGTTCTCTCATCAAGCAACATTACTGTCTGGTGCAACAGTAATATAAGTGAGCGTTACTAAATTCTGTAGATTACCTAGCCCCTATTAAATCAGATCTGTAAAAAGGAAGTATGTACATATTAAATTTGTTATTTTATTGAGTAGCTCACAGACTGCTATCAATAAAAACTGCGCATCTCTAGAAATCTTTTTTATTAAATATATAATTGTATACATATTAAAGAACAAATATAACAAGCTCAACAACACGTGTTCTTGTTCATCCCGAATAAATGGAACGCCTCTAAAGTTTTAACCATCACCATTTAAAGGGAATTTCAGATACACAAAACGGAATTTGTTCGAACCACTCACAGACAAATGCCCAATATTTTACAAATTCATGATACAAACCGATAAGCAATCAGACCTAGAATCGCAACAGCTGTACCACCTACTAAGCTCCATGTGAGATTTGTGGATGCTTTGTGATATTTTGCAATGCTTGAAGTTTGAGTCTTCTCTGCAGTAGCTCCCAACATTTTGCGATATAAATTTTTCTCGTGACGAGCGTCTTTGGCGCTCTTCTTCTTCAAAATTAGAAGTTCTTGTTGTATAGCTTTATTCTCTGGGTCAATTTTCAGAGCTTGAGTCAATATGGAGCAGGCTTTGGCGTGTTCCCCTTTATGATGCAGAATTTTTCCTAAAAAAATTTAGTCAGGTTGAAAGGAATTTCTAGTATTTATGAACTGGTTTCTAGCTCTTCAATTTTACCCTTTCGAAACAGAGCCTTCACATTCTGCGGCTGACATCTGAGGACATTTTCAACACTTTTGAGAGCAGCATCATATGCTTCACATTTCAGCTGGGCTGCAGCTAAATTATTATGCACTTTCAAGGCATCTTCAAGCATTGCTTGTAAGTCAGCATCAGTCACATTTTCTTGTACATTATCTACTTTTTTCTGATCTAACATGTCATTTTCACTAGTGGGTGCGAGATATTCTAATGCTCTTCTGTAACACTGTATAGCGGTGGAATTTTCATTGCGAGCAAACCACCAATTTCCCCGTTCTCGTTTCATATTCCTAGTACATATAACAATTAATTAGATTTCTACTGTACAGTTTTTGTAAGATCAAAACTGTTGTTCATACCCTATCCTATGTTTGTCATGATGGTCCAATTCTTCAATATCTGGTTCCATCTCAACCTGCTTCAGAGTAACTTCATAGATAATTTTGGCATTTGGGAGTATTTCAGGTAATGGAGGTGATTTTCTCCCCAAAGAACCATAAGCAAACCTTGGATGAACTTCAATTATAGCTTCCTCATCAATGTCCATTAGTGCAACAGCTAGATCTAATCCCTTGTGAGTACAACATGTAAATATTAATACAATTTCACATCTTGGGTCACATATTCAGTAGGTAGATTAATGATACTAAAACTGATTGATTTATGAATCTGTACACCCCATCACACTTAAAAAAAACAGATTGTAAGATTTTACAGTGAGAATTCACATAACTTTGTATCAAGTCAAGTCACCTGAATAACTTCTGCATCACCCAGCTGAATGGTGATATCGTCTTCTTCATCAACAACAGTTCCGTCTTCTAATTTACCTACAAATCTAAGAACACACATGTCGGAGCGATTTGGCCTGGAATTTTTCTGGCCGGCCTTTAGGACTTTCTTTCTCAACTGTCCATTTCCGAGTATATCCATCCATTCATTGACAGGGTGATCATTCAAGGTTGCTTTTGTTACAGGATCATTTGGATCAACATCGAAATTCAATTCCTTCTGAATGAAATCTGCTTGGGTGTGATTCTCTTCGGGTGGAGGGAGAGGAGAATCCAATATATTTGTTGCTACATCCACCATCTTGACTATGAATTGAAATACCTAATAACTCGACTCTTCTTATCTCCTTGGCAGGAATACGTATCTGCGGAGGCAATAAAAAAAGCAATAGAAAAATATGCCGATTCATCTCAACAACACGTGCGAACAAACCAGCAGTAAACCAATTCTCAATACTTACCACCGAGGAAGAGACTGGAATCTGTGATAAGGTAGTTGGAAAAAGACGTTGATAGGCGAAAACTCATAGGATTTCCGTTTTAGATGCACTCCACGTGATGTTGCTCATGGATGTGCATTGCATGGATGTTGCGGGAGAATCATACACAGCCGACGGCGAGCTGACGAAATTTGTGTGTTGTCCAGCGCAGCGTTGTGTTCGTTGGCCGGCCGACCGCATGGGGCAGAAGGGAGGGGATACATTTGGGTTCGGAATCTTCGGAACTCGGGTGTCGGCCCGTCGAGTCCCGGTCCCGCTCTGCGGTCCCGTTTGATCAGTGTTTGATAATCGGGTCGGGACGTAGGTAGGTAGCCGTCGGTGGTTTCTGGCTTCTGGGACTGTATGACCTGCTTCTATGGACCTGTCGCTCTATATCTGTAAATCTCTGTGCATAGTTATTTGG
>JAPYYZ010002789.1:0-18425 GCA_030522705.1 Eretmocerus eremicus | reverse complement strand
TTTTTTGTCGGAAATTTTAAGATCTACAACCTTAGTCTCGCGTGTTTTCCTGTGAAAACGCATATTTCCCGAGATATTTGCAAAAAACCATAATTTTGCGCTAAAAATTGTTAATAACAAACAAACGGCGGGGTTTACGGCCAAGCGACCTCACGAAATGGAATTAGTGCCCCAAAATACATAAGAATACGTCTTCAAACCTTCTGGACATCCGATTGTATACTCAGACCCCCCCTGGCGCCCGGACTATACGGGATTTTTCCCCTCGGAGGAACCCAGCGTTTCGATTGAGATACATGGATATTCGGGATTCGTTGTCCCGTGGGATTTTTGAGGACGTAAATGGCTGGGGAGGTCACTCCCACAACCGTTAGTGGCCCTTCGTATTTCGGTGCCAACTTGGCATTGAAGCGATCGGCCGCCTTGGAGAGGAAGTGTGTTCTCCGGCCTACCATATCCCCACCCCGAACACTACGTTCAGACGACCTTTGTTGTACATTCTGGCTTGCTTCCCTCGACTCTCTGTTACGTGGCGGATCACTAGTTCTCGCCACGCATCCAACCGTTTCATACGGTCTGCCCACTCCGCGACGCCCATCTTTTCGATTAGCCGGGTACCTTCCAGTTCCCTCCGTAGACTCTTTACCGGCGTGGGATGTCGTCCAAAGTTTAAGAACGCCGGCGATACCTCGGTACTGGCTTGCACCGCCGTATTCATGGCGCGTCGAAACTCATGGACGTGTACATCCCAGTCTCGATGATCATTTTTCACGAATTGTGAGATCATGGTTATGAGTGTACGGTTGCTGCGCTCGACGGGGTTTGCCTGCGGGTGGTACGGGGGGGTCTTGATGTGACGCACCCCGTTCTTCTCCAGCATGGCATCCACCGTCTTGTTAGCGAACCCCCGGCCGTTATTCGTGAGGAAGTAGGCGGGGGTTTCCCAACGGAACAATATTAACTCTTCCACTGCGGCGACCACGGCCTTGCCTTCCGCCCGTCGGAGAGGTTTCACCTCGACCCACCAAGTGAACAAATCATGTAGCACTAACAGGTACTCGTTTCCTTTCCGGCTTGGGGGAAACTCCATGAGATCGGCGGCGACCACGGCCCGCGGCCGCTCCACGACCCGGTCACTCATTAGGCCCAAGGACCCGTCTGGGATACTTTGTACTGTTGACACAGCTGGCATTCTTTCACAAACGTTGCTGCATCCTGATACATGCCAGACCTTTGTAGGTCCCTCGTTAGGCGGTCATAGGTTTTCTCCAAACCCATGTGACCGGCGGAAGCGAGGCAATGGGCCCGCTCCAGGGCTTCTTGACGCCTTCCGACGGGGACCACCAGCCGTCATGTCTCGGCCGCGTTCTCAAGAGGGTCGATGACCGTATTGAGCAGCGGATCGTGACGGTGACGATACAAGAGTCCGCCCTCAATCTTCCAGTCCTTGTACTTCTGCGGGTACTCCTGCACTCTGCGGATCAACTTCTGATATTCTTCGTCCTTAGACACGTCTGCCGCGGAACACCCGAGATCCAGCTCGTCTGGTTCTCGTGAGCTCACCGCGGCTATCTCCCCCTCCACCGCATAGATAGCCGAGTGAGCCGGCTCATCAATGCTGAATAATGCATCTGGCACTTTGTGCATCTTCACTGAAAAACCTGCGGTCGTACTGCCAGCCCCGAGAAGCTGGTGTTGTCGCGGAATCATCACTCAGTGCTGCGGTAAAGCGACCGAGTTGTAGCGCCACCGTGGGCGCGACCTCTGCGGCAGTATGAGGTACTAGGCGTGTCGGCAGAATCGGCCGAGAGCTGCCGCAAGCCTCGCTCGTTCCGCCGACACGTTCAAGCGTGCGCACCACACCACGTGGCTTGCTCCGGTCTTCGCGTGAGTGCAGAAAAGCTTGTGCATCAGGACCTGCATAATTTACGTGACGAGAAGACTTCTTGCGGAGTGCATCGTCAAACAAGGTACGTGTCTCATGCTCTAAGTTTCGCAGAGGAGGGTCAGCATGATATTTTGTATCTTTTCATTAAAATATCGAGTGAAAAAGAGTGCACTCACGCGGCATCGCGCTTAAGCTATACCTTGTTGAAAACGTGATAGCATAGATGATTCAGATGCCATACCTCGCATTTTTGGGAAAGTTATGCACTCCTAATCTTGAGTTTGGTGGATAGCTGTTGCACTTTAAAATAGCCCCCGCGTCAGCAGTGAGTAGGTTTGTGCAGAAGTTGGAAAAGCACATGTCGAGGTTATGTTTATGAGGGCAGTGACGGGAGATTTCTGGCATCTCATCGTATGACGCGAGGAGTTTTCATATAGCGATCAGCTGATACAAGATTTCATGGAGAATTCATTTTTATTTACACTTACACGCCACTTTGAGATGTATAAGTGTTTCGAAGCCTCAGTCTTTTTTGTGTCGACTAGAAGAATGTATAATATTCTCGTCGCAACAATGGAACTTTTTCAACATTTGTTCAGATCTATAATTATAACACTGGATGTGTATGCATGAATGTTTTAGTTCGAAAATTTACAGAAGATATAGAGAACCTCTGTTTTTTGAGTAGAACCTATGCATGAATTTATCGCATGATGAAAAAATTGAAACTTTGCGGCTCAGTATATACTCAATAGGGTGAACGTTGATTCCAAAACTTTTCTGATCGTCTTGATTGCCCCCTAAATCTCCGGAAAACTAATTTAGAAATTTTTTGGTATTTTTTAAATGTTTCCTAATAACGCAGACTCAGGCGTTTTGTCTCCCATTTGAATGACGGGATAATCCGTCTAAAAGAGGGCAATGGCTCTTAGAGATCCGTTACAAGCCAAATGAATTACGGGAATGTCCAAAGATATCATATTCAACGTTAAATTTCACGCTGAATCTGAATTCGGCCTCAGATTGTCAGTAAAATGCGTTCAAGTCCTCGGAATTGCAATTTTTAACTACTTCAAGTACTCCCGGTAACTAGTAATTACTCCACTTGTGCATGATAAGGTTTTGTAACCTAGCTCAATCAATAGCTAATGAAATTTTCTTTGTAATGATCCGTTGCACAATTCGATTTGGCGCATTTACGTGGAAGATGGAGCTATTCGGAAATGATAACTTCGGATATTTCAGTAGTTTATTTGGCTCGTAACGGGTCTCTCAGACTCATTGTCTTATTTTTAGCGGATTATCCCATGTTATTGAAATGAAAAACAAGGCATCTGTGGGTGGTTTATTAGGAAGCCTTCACAGAATCCTGAATAATTTTCTAAATTAGTTTTAAAAAATTCCTGAACATGTTGGAGTCATGGTCTTTTTTTATTTTTGTTCACACTGTACATTTTTCAGATATGAGTCATCACGATTCGGAAAATGGCTCCCCGAGTACGCAATATAGTGCACGATCCTTCTACTCACAGAATCTGCATCAACCTATGCATTCGTATTCGTATGCATATCCCTATTCCTCGGAGAACGAACCTGCTTATACAATTAACCAACAGCTGTATCAAGCGCCTCGTATATCTCCCGTCTACAATCAACAAAATATCATCAATCGTCCGATTGATCACGATGAGATGAGAAAAACATACGCTCTGAACGAATTAGACATGAATGGCCGCGATTTATCGAGAAGCTCATCTGACTCCACGAGAATTTACATGGATTTAACACACTCTCACCCTAAAGAGCCGCCAGCTATGCCTATGATGATAGATGAGAATTATAACATTGGAAATTCAACAAATCCATCATCAAATGATCATCCTCCACATGATGGAAATGTAAAAATAACTGATGTAGAGTCGAATCCTTTGAATAGACAAGATAGTAGTCCAATGAGTGATTGTGCCAAGGATAGTCAATCCGACGATAGAGACCTCTCAAAAAATTACGTCTATCAAATTCTATTACGCACTTGGGGTGGTAAAATAGAGCTACGTAAACAGCAATATCTGGAGAAACAGATAAAAGAACGTCAATCTACAGCCATTCCATTAGGATATCGTGTACCTGAAGATGATGCTCAAAATGATAGTAGAGACGTTGATGAGAGTGTGACTGGAGACGAAGACGGAGAGCGTGATCCTGATTTTGATGAATATGAAAAAGAGCTAGTTGATAAGTTGAACAGATACAAAATATGTGAACTGGTGATGGAATATGAAGTAGACCATTATGGTTATCTGTAAGTGATGTTTGTCACCCTGTCTGTTTTAGTTCCACTTTCATTTCCGAGTAGAATGGCACATATCCATGGTCATGATTACATCCCTCATATGATGAATTTTTACCCATTCATCTGCATGATTGTTGAGTACACCACTTATAACAAGTAGTGAATGATGTGGTCCAATGTAACTTTTTGCTGTCTCAGTCGTTATTTATTGGCTCTTGAATATTCCTATGATTCTCTCGATTTCATGCAATTGAATAATACTCGAAGCATCGAATCATATCAGTCAAAAATTACCTCTGTATCATCGAGTCCTTTTAAATGGTGAGAGTGACAGTTTCTTTCAATATAAATTTCACTACCTCCACCTTTTGCTACTTGAACACCTCCGTGACCACCAGAACGAATTTTTTTATGGACAATTCTCTCTGCATGATCTCATCCACACGAGTTTGGATCAAGCTCTCAAAGTAACGGTCCATTGTATAATATAAAACTGAAGCTGCAAGTCTAGATGCCATGTTTACACGTCAGTCTTCGTTACGAAATTTATCACATCCAACTTTTGGTGACTCCATTACTTTTTCCATTTCTCAAATGTCTATAAATGTGTCCGCGAATGTCTTGGTAGTTTCATGTGACTGTCTACTAATTTTTTTATTGCATTCGTGTGTTTTATCTCAATTGTTTGGTTGTTTAGGCCCACGAGAGAGAGGTTGCACTTCATAGCGGATAGTTTGGTTTCGGTATTCATTTACGAAGACAAAGATAACTGGCTCGGTGAGAGTGAAGAAAAAGTTATCCAAGGACGTCTCAAGAATAAATAGAAAACCTTGCGTGAGATAGCAACAAAATGGGATTTGTGGAAGAGCCCCTACACAAGATCAAAGAAGCCTAAAGGTATGGATATAAATGAGCGCTCGAACTATTATGTCTTAAATTTTATTGAAAATGAATGTATCGTTGAGTCAGTCTGGATTCTATCATGGAATAGCTTTCAAGTAAAAATTGGATTTTATGAATTCTTCCTGATTCAGTCTTATCAGTAACTTGAATCCTACAGGGACAGTCGAATCCGCACAATGTGTAGTCTACTTCAAGAATAAAACAGAAATTGATAAGGAATGCCTGTTGAAATGGGCAGAATTTATGATTGAAAGAATAGAATACTTTGGATCAATTAGTATCGCTTCAATTGTGAATGATTTCCCTGTATTGATTACGCCGAATGGCTATGATATCGTGAGTATGACAATAATATATACGGTGCACAATTGATGTACTTTGAAAAATACTTCAGTTCTGGGCAATTTATTCAATTATCTTCCCATGTCAAGGGATTTGGATGGGATGTTGGTCCAATTTGAATTTGTTCGTTTGATTGGTCAATTCATTTCGGAACCGACATTTTTCGGGGTACTTCTAAAATACATGAAGTTTGCTTCATATAGTTATGTACGAAATTGATGGTTGTCTTGCAGAAGAATATTTTCGTAACTTTTGCTGCTCGTAAGTTCGAAATAATTATTTCATAATTAATGAGTTGTGATTCTTACATATACTTAGAAGTAAAATCACACGCGCTTCGAATTCATTTGGATGACTCATAGAAAGGACTTTCAATGAAGGCCAAGATCGGTGAATTGAGTTGATTCTCACCTGTTGGAATTTTCTTCCAGCTTGTGAAGGACTATAATGCAGCCCATGGGGGTCATGAAAATCTTATAGAAAAGTGTCCGGGAATTGCTCGATTGATTGTGGAAATCCCCCAAGCATCAGTGAAGGGTTCGAGGCATAAAAAAGACTTAAGGCTCATTTTGGGAGATAAAATAAACAAGGCTGCAAAAAGTCAAGGTATGGCGTAACATGCATTGTCTTATTCGTCTCCTTGAATTCGCGCACCATTTCTATACGCACCAGTCCAAATTTCATCGAAGCTGATGATTTTTTGTACCTTTCCATTCAAGAAAATTACATTTTGAACACTTTCCAAATCCTTCTCGGGGGAATTCGCATATTTTTACATGAATACTGCATCGACAAAATATTCCAACAGTTCCATTTTCATTGATTTATTCGGGAACTTCAAGAACGATATCTTGTTTCTTTTTGCCTTATTAAGCGATTCACAAAATCCTTGGATTAGATTAAAAAACGTCAAACGTCCTGGTAATAATCATGTTTTTTGGCAGAGTGTGCGCTCGAATGATGATTTTAACACTTGTTATTTTACGTAGATCACATCGAAAACCTCGCTCTAATCGTTTTGCCACTCATTTTGGGAGCTGTGCAGTGCACAATAAAGAAGAACAGTGGAAATTCTTGGAAGGCATCGTCAGCTGAAGCTCAAGAAAGTTTCATTCTCCACGTCAAAGTACGATATCCCAAAAAATAGTTTCACTTGACATGAAGAATCGTTTCTACAAATCCATCGCGAAAATATCAAATTAAGCTGACAGCCAAACATTTACCGGGTTACTTCGATTTTTGCACATCCTTTTCAGGATTATTCATCAGAGGAGAGAGAAGTAGATGAGAGGACGTCAGCGTTGAGAAATCTGTTTGCCAAACACAACCTCCCTCTACATCCTTATGTAATAGCATGTGGAGAATTGAAGGATATAAAGCATTGCTACGTAGTTCTCAATGGCTACAAATATCGTATAGATGGCCCTAAATGCTTGTTGAGATCAGTAGACATATGTTTTAAGTGTACTTCAGCTCTGCAAAAGCAGCCTCCAAAACCATCAACGTACGCATGGCAGTTCCTGAAAAGGCACATCTACGGAGAAAAAGTCGATATGACTGCTGCTGCTGTGGTCACCTTGATTTCGAAAATTAATACATATAAAATCAAACCAACCGCGCCTAAGAAGAAGTGACGGACCGACGAGGAGTGATTGAGTGATCTCATTGAGTTTGAGGAATAGTTCTTCACCGAAGTTGTTCCATAATTTCTCATATTACGTTGCGTATGAAATAAATTTCGTTTTCGTTTTCTCAAATCTATATGTTTAGGCTAATGAGTCAAATGTCAACATTGATTGGCATCAAAGCAATTTTTGCAATCAAGTCTTGTTCTGGACTTCACCTAGTTGCATGAATAAATCGATTTAGAGTTTAGTCCCTGTTTTGGTGAATCTCAAGCCGAATCAATAATTACACATAGTATAGTCTTGAAACCCGAGATATACTAATACTTGACGTAGAAAATATGCTTCTCGAATAGCATCGGCTGCCGAACTAGGTACTTTGATGCAAGTAGATTCGATGGCTCTCTGTTCAGTCGTAACTTACGTTGATGCTTGGCCGATAATAATTACAATTCGATTTGCATAGTCATTACCTCGTTCTCCATAAAAGAATATTCTTATAACATTCTCAGGGGAAATCATGGATTTTCAAAAAGATTACGGTTCAGAGATAGATCCGGTACTCTTTGTGTGGGAAGTAATGAAATTCACCTTGTTCTTGTATAACAATGCTAGCGTTTCTCGAAAATTTATCGATACTATCATTGAATCTTTCAATAATTTCATCGGCTTCCTTTTCATACCTTACTTGAAATATCAAATGCGAACTGAGTTGCGAAACGAAGTTGACTCCGATACAATGGGTAAGATCATTCAGGTATTAGATAACAATAAATCACCGTTCTCGTCGTTACTCACTGAGAAGCAGCGATTCGCAATGTACGAAGAAAAGAGTATTTATCGAGCACCAACGGACTTCAAAATAGGAGAGCGAGATATTACAGTAGGGTTAACAGAAACAATTCAGAAAATAATATGTGGGGTTCATATACCTTTACCCGAGACTTTGAAAATTTTTCTTGAAATACCAGGCATCTTCAAGTCTATGATAAATTATCAGGGAAATTTACTAAAAGCGACTAATACTGTCTCGAACATTATCCAAGGTAAGCTTTGGCTTACGAAATTCCTTCCGTTTGTGAAGGAAAAGATTGTATTCCCGCTCTTTTTTTGATGATTGTGAAATGAGAAATCCTCTCGGCTCCCATAGCGGCGAACAGAAGTTAGGAGCAGTATACGTTTCATTACCTACTCTCCCACCACATCTTTCTTCCAAAATTTGCAATATTTTAATATCAACAATTTTTCACACAAAAGATCGAGATGAATATGGTAATCAGGCTTGCTTCGGACCACTTTTGAAAGATTTGCAATTTTTATCAGAGACCGGGATTACATTGATCATCGACGGAATATCTACCCAAGTGTACTTCGAATGTGTTTTGTTTGTTAGGGATAATTTGGGTGTCAATTCTTGCTGTGGATTCGTATCGAACTTCTTAGTTGATCATTGCTGCAGAATTTGTCGAGCTACAGCTGATCAAAGTAAGAGGCTCATAACTGAATGCTCATCACTTCTAAGAAATGTGAACAATTATGCTCAGGATATGATTGAAAGAACAGGCGGCGTTGCCCAAGAGTGCATATTCAACTGTTTACCACGGTTTCACATAGCAGAGAACTGCTCTCTCGATTTAATGCATGATCTTTTCGAGGGTGTTGTTCCCAGCGTCATTGGCAAGGTGTTGACCATTCTTATATTCAAGAAACAGTATTTCACTCTGGAAGCGCTAAATCATCGAATCGCAACCTTTAATTATGGTCAACATGAGAGTAATAAACCCCGTCCTATTACGGCCATTAATTGTACACCAACTGAACGCGAAGAAACTGGCTTGAGTCAAAGAATTAGGATTAGACAGTCAGCTGCCGAGATGTTGTGCTTGAGCCGATATCTTATTTTGATGATTGAAGATTTGGTCCCCAAAAACGATGAACATTGGCTTTTGTACCGTATCCTCCGAAAAATGTTGTGATAACAATTGCACCACGATTTACGAAAACTGATGTGCTGATTTTGACGGATAACATTGCAAATCATCACAAACTTTATAAGAAATTATTCGGTTGTTTGAAGCCTAAGTTCCACTTCATGATCCACTTACCGAGAATCATGTTAGATAATGGACCTTTGATCCATTTCTGGTCAATGCCCTTCGAACGTAAGCATTCCGATCTGAAGGACGTTGCCGATGGAACAACATCCTCTCGAAATCTGCCAAAAACTATAGCCATCAGAAATCTTCTCAAGTTGTGCTATCTCAAAGAATTTACAACCAAGTCAGTGGAAGAATTCTCTCTAGGCGCAGTAGTAGAGGAGGTGAGTCCGTCTGATTCACGGAAAAAAATTGCAAACTATACAGGTAACAGTTGGGCAAAGATCTATCGTGATGTTGATTTTCTTGGCAAGAGATTCACCACTGGTACAGTGTTTCTTTTAAAAGCGAATGAGTATGGAGATCCCGTCTTTGCTAAACTAAAAGTAGTTATAGAGGTCAATAATAATGTTTACCTACTTATATGTTCATTGAACGTAATAAACTATGATGATTGGCTTGAATGTTATGTTGTTGCTGACAACGATGTTCCTGATGAGTTGATTAACATAACTCTGATTCCTAAATTAAGTCCTTGTTTTGTAACAACGAAAAATGATGAAACTTTAGTGATGACTCGATCCGACATTTAAGTTACCCATTCATTACTTTGGTAGGATCTAAGCATAGTCGATTTTAAAAATGTTTGAATAGAGATTCACTCGAAACTGTAAGTTTGCCGTTCACTTTATAATCCGCTCCCTATTTGTGTAAATATAGAATGTATCATAGTTACGACATTTTGAAGCACGATTCTATATTCTAAGACAAGGGCAATGACGGAATAATGAAAAGATCTATTTGAGTGATATCGTTGGAATGATTGCCTGGGCTTTGAATTTTTTTTGTATGTCAGTCAGATGCATTTCTTTAATTGATTGATATTTTGATGATTGATGTCAATTGACGGATAATATCTATTCAGTGTGAGACAGGATTTAGTCGAGGCGGAGTTGCCGCCATCGTGTGGAAAAATAGTCAGATGCAATTCCTACTCGAGATCCTCTTCGGAAGACCCTCCTGATCACGAGAATCTATGTTGCCGGGCGCAAATCGATTGAGAATTTGTTTAAATCGAGTTTGTTCAATCTATGTGAATGATTAAACAATATCGGGCCAAAACTATTTTTCCTAGATAGTTTGATTTATTTCAAGCAAAAACGGTCTGTTGCCAATTTTCGCTTAAATGCATGAATTTCGAGTTAAAAGCCTTTGAAAGTTAAAAACGCGAATTTCACCACTTTCAGTGTTGAATAAAAGCAATAGCAATTGTTGCCACTATTCATAGTTGTTTATTAGGATGTCCTCTACAAGGTACTAGAATAAGAAGCGATGTTTCCAGCCCAGAACCCATTGATTTCGGAAGTTCTTGATGAGCAGTTTAGCGTGTATTCAGTGTAGCTATATACATCGTCCAGGTGCCGGTGCACGGTATATACAGGTATACCAAATACACGCTAAACTGCTCATCAAAAACTTCAAAATCAATGGGTTTTGGACCGGAAACATCGCTTCTTGCTCCAGTATCTTGTAGAAATTATTCTAATAAACAACTATGAACAGTGGCAACATTCATTTTCCACTTTGTTATTGCTTTTATCCAACGCTGAAAGTGGCAAAATTCGCATTTTTTCAACTTTCAAAAGCTTATAGCTCGAAAACAATGCGTTTTAGCGGAAAATGGCAAGATACCTATTTTACTTAAAATAAATCAAACTACCTAGAAAAAATAGTTTTGACCCGATAATTTTTAATTTCCTACATTGTTAAAACAAACTCGATTTAAACAAATAGTCACACGATTTGCGCCCGGCAACATAGATTCTCGTGATCGCGAAAAGGATCCTGCGAACAAATTGCATCTGAATATTTTTCCATAATACGATGGCGGTAACTCCGCCCCGACTAACTTGCGAGCCCGCGCCGCCGTACACAAAGATAAGGCGTGTCGGCAGAACGAGCGAGGCCTGCGGCAGCTCTCCGCCGATTCTGCCGACACGCCTGGTACCTCGTACTGCCGCAGAGCTCGCGCCTACGATGGCGCTACAATTCGGTCGCTCTGTGACAACTCTCCGGCGCCGTACCACAGACCCGTAAAGTCAGCTCTGCGTCAGAGCGGTTTTTGATCCTGACGGTACGACCGCAGGTTTTTCAGTGTTCCCCGCACGGTGGAGCAGCTCAAAATCCCATTGCTGGAGCTCCAAGGCCCACCGAGCGAGCCGGTTCGTCGGTTCTTTCAGCGTTCGTAGCCACTTGAGCGCACTGTGGTCAGTGATCACCGTGAACTGGTAGCCCTCCACGTATGGACGCAGCTTTTTTATGGACCACACCACAGCGAGGCACTCACGCTCCGTCGCGGTGTAATTTCGTTCAGCGGGTATGCGGCTACGGCTGATATATACGATGGGATGCTCTCCATCCTCCCCTTCCTGTGTGAGTACGGCTCCTAGCGACGTTCCGCTCGCATCACACTGGATCGTTAATTTCTTAGAGAAATCCAGTCTAGCGAGAACGGGAGCCGTCACCAACGCTTCCTTGAGTCGCTCGAACGCCTGCTGCTGTTCCTCTCCCCAGTACCACTTAGTGTCCTTCCGGAGCAATTTGAGCAGTGGTACTTTCAGTTCTGCGTCGTCCTTGATGAAATTTGAGTACCAGCCGGCCATCCCGAGGAAGGAGCGGAGCTGACGCAGGTTGGCGGGCGGAGAAAATTCTCTCACCGGCCTTATCTTCTCGGGGTCTGGGTGGAGGCCCTCGGCATCCAGGATGAATCCCAAGTAGTTCACCTGACTGCAGCAGATTTGACACTTGTCTGGATTCACCATGAGTCCCGCATCTCGCAGACGCCGCAGCGCCAGCTCCAGGTACTTCACGTGGTCTTCGTACGTCTCTGTAGCAATGATTATGTCGTCAAGGTAGCAGAAAACGTACGGCTCCAGCTCTGGACCTATCAAACGGTCAACGAGCCGCTGGAACGTGGCCGGTGCGTTGCAAAGTCCGAAGGGCATGCACAGCCAATGCCAGGCGCCCATCCCTGGAACGGAGAACACCATGTACTGTTTGCTTCGTCCCTCCATCGGTATCTGATGATACGCCGACTTCAGATCGATCTTGCGGTAGTACTTCGCGTTCCTCAACTTGTCCAGGATGGTGTCCATGTTGGGTTGAGGGTACCCATCCTTCACTGTCTTCTTATTCAGATCCCTGTAGTCTATACATAACTCCAGCTTCAGCCATCTTCTTCACTTCTTCGCGGGCGATTTCCAACATCTTGGGAGACAGCCGGCGTGGACGATGTCGTATCGGGACCTCGTCTGTCAGCCGGATAGTGTGTTGGGTGAGCTTGGTCAATCCATTACTTTCACCCACCACGGCCATGTATCGAAACATCTTCTGAACTTTACTATTCTCTTCCTCTTCAATCAGTACCAGACCAGCACACTCTGCGTAAGTCCGGTCTTCGGTCTTCTCACGAGGTTTGTTCGCAAAATCTCGGTATCTACCACCCAGGACTCGCCATTGGCGTAACGCGTTCTTAGAATCGGACTGCCAGACCTTCATCCAATCCATGCCCAACACCATATCGTAGGATGTGTCCTCTACCGCATCCATAATGAGAGTGCGAGCATGGCCATTTATCTCCATGGTCATTTTCAACAATCCAAGGACCATCGATCGAGTGCCACCCACGGCACCTTTCAGTGAGGCCTTGCACGGAGCTAGTCGTTTCTCGTAGTACCTGGTGACGGACGGGCCAACGAATGAGACCTGAGCGCCAGGGTCGTACAAAGCCGAGAACGATTTTCCCTACCTCAACGACGCAAGAAGGCTCTCTGGCACTCCCTGTAATACCACGCAGCTGGAACCCGACTCGATCTCCCTCCTACCATTGGGAAAAATCTCGGAAATTTTCGGAAGCTTCTTCGAAATTTTCAATTTGAATTTTCACGAGTGAGGATGAGGGTACGAATCCCGGAGTGGTACCAACTGGGGGTGCAAAACGCCTTCAACAAGGTGCAATCCAAGAGGTTACGAAAAGTTTTCAGAAAATTTTTCGAAAATCTCGATTCGACTTGGGGTCAAGGTACTAGTAGATTATATCATCCTATGCGGAAAACCCGTTTTTTCAGGACGGTATGCTGTGGCGTCGGCGCAGCCGACGTCACCGCGTTCCTCCCTGAACAAAACGGGTTCCACGCATAGGATGAGATATACTATTTTATATCACGAGTACTGGAAAATGCGGCCACTGTCGCTAATAAACATTATTTTGTTGTTGGTTCAGCTTTTTATCACGTTAAGGTAGCCGTTTGGGTTTTCCATTGGTAGTATAGCTATATATTATTGTGTCGGGTGGACGTTTGGTTTTTCCGTTGGCAGCATAGCTATATCTCGCGTACGTCCATTACCCTTTTCACGCCATTGGGCTTATTATTCGTATTGATGAAGACAAAGGACGAGCCGCGTTACACCCTCTATCGCCTCGATCATTATTGATTATTCGTTGTTATAGTTGTTATTTCTTAATTCGTGTTCGTTATACACAACAGTGCGTTCATTGCGTTTTTATCATGGCGACCGAAGAGAATGACAATGTTTCTAATGATGATTCCGATAATGAAGAATTTATTCCTGCGGAGGTTATGGATGAAGCCCATGATATCCAATTTAATCTCGTGCCTGAAAGATCTAAGAAAAAATGTCAAAAACGTTACGATGATTTCAAAGATTGGTGTCGAAAAAAAGGAGTCGTCAATTCTATTAAGGAACCAGTGTTGCTGTCCTATTTTAACTATCTTCATGTTCACATGAAGTATTGTTCATCAACCCTGTGGTCCATTTATTCCATGTTAAAATGTTGTTTTGAAGCTTTCGACCATCATAATATTAGCAAGTATTATGCTCTATCTGCATTCATAAAGAAAAAAACATAAAGGCTACAAGGCCAAAAAAAGCCCCAACTTTCACCAGTCACCAAGTTGATCAGTTTTGCCATGAGGCTGTCGATGAACAAATTTTGTTGGCCAAGGTTAGTATACATAATTTTTGATACAACTTTTTATCTAACGAGTGGAACAGTTTTCATCGTTAGTCATCAATCACAGGCAATATTAGCCATTGGTGTCAGTGGTATGTGCCGAAGAATCGAACTCTCGAATTTGACTTTGGATAATGTCACTCAATTGGACAATCAGATACTAGTTACTATACCGTATACTAAAACTGATGTCGAACGTTTACTTAAAGTCATTGGCCAATTTTGTCTGATTGTTATGAGGTATGTTCAAGCACGAGCTGACTTACCGTGCAACAAATTCTTTGTCTCATGTCGACAAGGAAAATTTATAAATGTACCGGCTGGTAAATCAACTGTTGCTGCTGTCATAAAAGTAGTGGCTACTTTCTTGAAACTTCCTGAACCTGAGAAGTATACCAGCGATTGTATACGACGCTTCTCAGCAACTGTCTACGTTGACAATGGTGCTACGTTGATTGATTTAATGCGCATGGGTAAATGGAAGTCATCTACCTGTGCTCAAGGATATATTGATGATTCTTTGGCCATCAAAGAAAAAGCTGCTTCTATTATCACAAATGCCATAATGCCACAAGCTTCTCCATTTCTAATGAATCCAATGTCTCAAATTGTGTCAACCACCTCGGGTACATCTCCACATACTGCAAGTATTTCTAAACCAAATGTCACATGTACCATAACAAGACCAGTTGATCAATTACCTGTTAATGTGCAATCACCATTGGTGTGCAGTGTTACCAAGCAAGGTATGTGGCTGAATGCAAAGGAGTTGGATATTATGAAATTCTATCTAACCTTTTATTTTTTCTAGGCCCAAAAGTATCATCCAATATTATGACTTCACCGCCCAGAATATTGACAAAATCCACAATTATACCTTTGTTTCCTGCCAAAACTTTTGTCAATGCATCTACCTTTTCTGTTGTGTGAAACACGAATATTAAACCACAATCATCTGATGTCTTGCCTGAATGGATTTATGTGCCATCTGAATTATTTGGATCCGACTTTGAATCTCTTTTGGATCCATCACCTAATCAAACCGTACCTAAACCGAGACCCATGGATATACCTACGGTTGTTGTGATACCACCTGACGGTAAATTTTTGTAGTATTCTTACTCTCATAATAGTCATGTTGTTGGTCATTATTCTAAAGTATTCTAATTTTCAGGAGCTAATTCGACATCTAATAATGATTCAGGCTTTTTAGAATTGTTGCAAAACTTTTCAGATGATTCTGATTCGGAATTAGATAAAAATGAATCATGCAATAATTCTGAGCGGAAGGAACCTGCTATCTCCAATGATGTATTAGGGACATCTATGGGTGACTTACCTTCGAATGGTTCATATGCCGTTAAACCAATTTCGAATATTTCTCAGGAGGATATTGCAATTCCTACTTTATCTAATACTATTTCCAACCTCCATAACGAACAAGTAGTCAATGAACGAGATGAGGCTTCGAGGCCAACTGATTCACATAATCATTTCAAAGACAATTTCATTGATAAGTGGACGAAAATCCCAATGTTTAAACCTTCTAATTCAAGGTCGTCTCACATGCCAGGTGAATCATGGGATAATGTATCCACATCTGGATCTGATCACTCTGACTGTCATCCATCTGCCCATGAGGTACAGCGTGAGAGATTAATACAATCTCCACCAGCTATGACTAGTGATCCAATTAATCCAGTTTCCGATCAAGTTAATCCAGGAACTGAATTGAAACTTGGACCAGCCATACTTAAATTTGTCAATTGTACCAATATCACCATCCATATTCATTCCGATACTTCAAAGACTGTACACCCAAAATGACTTTCAATTATTTATTATGTAGTTTGTTCTCATCATCTCAATAATCATTTCTTAAGATATCTCATCAGAACCGTGGTATGTAGGTTCAAAACAAATAGTGCTTTTCGACCCGGGTTTCGTACCTCCATTTCGGGCCCTGGGACCGATGGATTCCCGAGCGGAGCGAGGGAAGCCAGTCCCCCGGGCCCGAAAAGGGCGTGCGAAACCAGGGTCAATAAGTGTTTTCGCTCCAGGGCCCCCAAATTCGCTCCCGGGGGGTCGATTTTAGGCCGCGGGAGCGAAAATTCATATTCATGGACTAATTTATGATTGATATTGGAATCGTTCGTTGTATTATATTTCTCATTATCATAGTACCACTAATCACTTCAACTTTCTTCATTCGTTGAACTCCAAGTCAAGAGTCCAAGTTGGGAACGAGGAGGGCCAAACCAACGTCCAATCAAATTTGTAGCATTTTCCAAACCTAGATGAGTTGCTATTTTCCTTGGAATATTGCATATTTCATTTTTACCCATGCTTTGGTTTGTGCAAACCCCTTGTGTGTATTTCAGGAGAAATTTGGAGTTTCGAGTATTGGTTGGCCTCTTCTGAATATATGATCGAATCAGATCTTCATATCCACGCTTCACAACATATGAAAATGGCTCATCTCACTTGCTGTTCGTAATAAAGATGACAAAATGATCATCTTCGTCTTGAACGTTATTCAAGCAAAGATTGACCAATTCACTTGGTGTAAGTGAACCGGACCAACCTATCAGTGCAATCACCTGCAGGGAATTTATTAGCATCAATTGACTTTGTTCGATGAATAAAATATCTGCAATTACTTCATGTAAAACAAGTCTTACCTTCATGGCTAAGTACATTTCATTGGGGCTTTCTATGAATGTCTTTATATTTGGCCACGTTAAAACTAATCGCCGTCTGCGTTGCTGATCATAATTGAGGATACTCCTGCCTTTATCTCCGTCCACACCGTATGAATGATGTAATTCTCACGGTTTTCACCAAGTATCGCGTTGATTGTCAATTCGGTATCGCTTGCCGATATTGTGTTGGTTTTTATCACTGTACGCGTAAGTAGGTTAGTCGTTTTAATCGTTTCACTACGTGTAAGATTCGACACTGCGCGTGGAAGAGGCCGATGCACTTGCGCAGACACAAGCGGCCATTCGAATATACTATATAGTTATACCGTCATGGAGAAAACCTACATAGCCACCTACGTTTACCCGTTTTTCGACTGCCTTAACCCAGTCGAAAAAGCCGGTTTTCCACGCATCGGCAGGCTCTTGTAGGTGCGTGGAAAGTACGCATTTTACAGTAAGAGTGATATAAAAAATTTTCCGTCGTGGTCCGGAGGTGTGCACAATTAGGGAAAACCGTTGACCACTCTAAGTCACCAATCGGAAGACCTCAATTTCCTAACCTCCAAATCTCAAAATTCAAAAATCGCTTAGTCCACCTGATTGGCTCAGATGGATGAGCAAATTTTGTTCCACCTGCGCACCAAGTTTGGTCGGAATCGGAGGACCTTTTGTACTTTGGAGCACTTCTGCTCCAAAACTAACAATGTCCCAGAAGTTTCCGACTGTGCAATCGATCCGGCTAGTGACGCTTTATTGGCGATTCCATTTTCAGCCCGATCGATGACTTGGGTGCAAAACCTCAAATTTTCCTATTTGCCCGAGAAAACCCTAGGGGAGGGTGGACAAACCCTATTGGGGGTGTGCGTCACTAATCCGGTCGAATTTGGAGGTTAGCTGTCCAAATGACAACAAAAACAAAATTTTTCCCGTCAAAATTGCAGAACCTCACGATTCAGACTGGTAGCGCTACCTATGCGGGTCGCGATAGCTAATGGAAGAACCAGGACCTATCGTATATCCTATCTGTTCACCCCCTGTGCTCACCCGGACGTGCTACCTGATCCTGGCAGGATCGCCATTTGAGACGGAGAATTTCGAGGTTATGTTGCCTCAAAGGTCACAATTCATTTATTTCATTGGCCGGATCGGGATCGGGCCCAAGTCCCCGCGCCCGAAGGGTGGAGCAGCACTACTTACGTCCAAGTGTAGAGCACACCTGTAATATAAAAGGGGGGGGTTTGGATCTATTGGGCAGAGATAGGTCCAATGGGTATTCTCATCGAGCTACGCGCTCATTTATTCAACAACTACCTCATTCAATTACACCCCATGATATGGCCAGCATGCCAACTATCTACAATGACTTAAATTCCACCTACATACAAAATCCACGACTCAAGTCCTCATAACCTCACTGTCCATCTAGATTTACTATTTACAATACGCATCGATCACTCGCGAGCACCTCCCAGCCATACTCAACCTAATATATACATCCGACACATGCGCGATCTATCATCCCTGGATGCGCCCTAATCCAC
>JAPYYZ010002788.1:0-12499 GCA_030522705.1 Eretmocerus eremicus | reverse complement strand
ACTCGGGCTTCGCATGGCGCTCTCGCTGCGCTCGAGCGCCAACGCGCCCTCGTGCGCAATCGGCAACTATTCCTCACTCGTTACACAATGTACTATTATTCCTACGCAGCATTGGGGAATACGGATTATCATTATACTATACGTCAAAACTGCCTTTTGAGGCATATTGTTTTGTTGAAAGCTAGGTGGATCAGATCATTTAGAAAAGAAATCCTCACAACACAGGCATTATTTGAAGCCCTTAAAGCACAAAGCGTTGAAAATAAGATTAAGGGAACATCAAATTGACTCAACTTTCCTTTCCCTGATACTTCTTTCGCGGATCAGGGACACAAATAGAAAACGGTATTCTACTCTGAAATTCTTTCCATAAAATTGGATCAATTCAAAATTATTCATATGAGAGTTTGACAAGAATCAGCCGCAGCTATCTACAAGCGAAGCTGTTTAGCTTTTAGCGCGCTCCTTTATGTATTTTTTTTTTTTTTTTGTAACAATTGATGGACTTCGTTCACACTGCAAACAGTCGTGTGGTATATGTGCACTCATCCAAATTCAATTCTTTCGAGAATAGTTGCGTCATTAACGGTGAAAAATGAGAATAAAACACTTACGATTTCTTTCAGCGTTGGGGAAGTCCTTCCAAATTCCTTTAAAGAAAATCGAGAGCATTCAACTCTGCACTAAGATCTAGGAATCCGGAGAACTTGAGTAATAATGAATGATAGCGCAGGGCACATTCATTTCTTCTGTTTCGTTAGGCTCGAATTGATTATCGCCCTTGTCAACAAAAAGTGAGCGAATCATTTTGAAATCAAATTGAGAAGATGATCAGGATGTGAAAACATTCATTTACATTCACGGGATTGATTTTTCAGAATTTGCGCTAAACATGCTCGACATAATTTTTTCTCAATTTCACAACGCCCAAGAGTTGAAATTAAACTCTTAAGCGATTGTTATAAATCATACTCGACATTTTAATCTCAATCTCATGACTTTTAAGAGTAGAATCAATCCCGTGCTATAATGAAAAAATTTCATTGTTATCAAATCTAAGAACAATATCCTCGGATAATCGTCATAACATTATTACTTGAAGAAAAACCAAACGAGAGAAGGGAAAATCAAGGAAGCAAGTATTCAAAGGGAGAAAACAGTTATACTCGCCAAGTTATTCTTTTGGAAAAAGTGAACGGGAGAGGGGGGCTGTCAATACTCCATATAACACTCTCCAAGAAAACAACAGAGCTCCTATCCTCTCAACAAAATGAAATTCGAGAAATTTCACCACCACTCTTTGAATCCCCTCACACAATGACCCTCTACAACCTATCACTCCTTGCTCGATTCCATCCACTGCCAATTCTCACTCGCTCCATCGACTCCAATCGCGGATTACCAATACAGATCGCTGAAACTCCGATCTCGTGCAGCCGCGACTCTTTGATGCTCTCGTCGCGCGGATCGAGACATGCGGGACAGCGACGACGAAAAAAAAAGACTCTCCTCGCACCTCTGACAATCTATCAATACCACCAGCTCGTACCTCCTTTCCTCGTCCATTGATTTTCGGCCTCGCGAAGAGAGGGAGAGGGGCGAGAGTGGAAAATTAGAGGCCGTTTGCTTTGGGGCTCGCGAGAACCGGTCTCCTCTCTGACCTTCTGCCTTTAACGACTGCTCGGATGTACGATGTGACTCTGAGGCATGCGTAACTGGTAAAAAGAAGCTGGAAGGTGAGGGTGGAAAAAAGTGGGAAGACCCACGACGACGACGACTGCGAGAGCTTTACGATAGCGAGGCGAGCTTTAAGCTTCGCAATACCGCATCTTGGCGCCGCTACGCTATGAAAATATAATGGCAAACTCCCTAATCTCCTCGGGATCCAATATGCTCTCGTACTAATGGCCGACGAATCGCGCGATACAGAGGCTTACTTAACCTCGAGGTTGAATGGCTCTCATACCTTATTCGTGGATCCCTTGCGCAGGAAATTTCGACGCCTTGGTACTGCCTTCACAGAGATATTGCGCGTAATCACTTGCATAGCCATTATAAAGGCAAACAGTTTGGAATTTTTGAGATGTGCGGATAGGTTTATCGGATTAGTGAGCTGAAAAGGTTACGATTGTGACGGATGAGTGGGAATTTTTGTATTCAGAAACTCGGGGAGTTTAAAAATTTCATGAGTGTCTTGCAATTGCGTGCATGCATTCTTAACATGATGCATAAGCTGCTTTGTGTATGATCGATGGACGAAAAGTTTTATCATCGTCGTTCGAGAGTATTTACATATGGTACCGTTCGATTCGTACATGGAAAATAATATATGGAATGATACAATCCATCCGATAATACCGACTCTGCTTGTTTCACTCAATCATTCACTTCGGCATTCAGAGCGCGTAAATTTATTCGCAACAGTATTGCTGTAAAAATTCACTCGACTCTTTCGAAAATTTTGTAAAAAGCTCTCGATCGTAACTCAACGTTCAGAATACAAGATAATTCCACACATAGCAATGAAATTGAATTTTAATATCACAATACTTGATCCGTCGATGGATAATCTGAAAAATAAAAATCATAAAGGTAGAGTAGCGACCGTGATGCTCTACTAAATGATTGACATTCATATCCGGTTGTTACTACGAAAATAGGCTCTAACTTTGTCATCGGTGCTGTCAAAATTTCAAAGCTCGAGCCAACCCTGCGAAGATCGATCGATTGCTCTATACCCAATGTGTCACCCAACGGCTCGAATGTTTCATGTGCCGCATCAAAATCTGACACTTATACGATACCCGTGCCAGTATCGGTGGCAAAGCTTCTGAAATTCAGATTTGATCCTCCCGCGCGACGCTTCACCAATGTCATTCAATATTTCGACAGCCACGAGCTTGCGAATGGATATTTTTCAATTTTTATTGGATTACCGAAGACTTTTACGCGAAGTCGGAGCTCTATTCAAATTTGTCACATTTTTATTCGTATTGCCTCGTGACAATGATTTATCTTTCGAGCTGCAGTGATGCGATATATTTTGAATTCTGAAAGAGAGATTGGAGAGTAGATCTCGAAAGCTGGTTGCTATGGATCCGGGCACCGAAGCGCGCTCAGTTCGACACTAAATGTTTTAGCCATGTGACAAAATCAATACGAGTGGAATAAAAATTCAATGTTTTGTGTCTATCCGTGCATGTATAAGTCGGTCTCAGTGTCTCGTGGGATTAAATTCATGTGAAGTTCAACAGAAGCAGCAACAGCAACAAGTTTCCGGATAATTTGGCGTTAAAGTGAGTGAGCAGTGAATTTTGAATTGAGGTTAGGTCGCGCCAATGTTTGTACACACCAGTACGCACTCGAGTTAGTTGCGCAAACCGAGTATGAAAAATTCATTCAATCTTTCAATGACTGTGCCACTTCAAAACTTGAAACGGTCGTATTTTCAAACGATGGTCGTTCGAGTTGACACACTTGCGAAGAAGTTTCCAAACACCTCGCAATAGGTACTCGATCGATTTTGCAGCCTAACTTTCTCAACGTTTTCCTCTTCTGCTATAGAATGATGAGTGTTTGAGGAAATTCTAAAATCGTTTCCACGTTTGAGAACGGCTTGAAAGATTCATGAATCAAAGTACGGTTCAAATAAGATCTAGAAATCGTATTACTCTCCCAAGCTATAGCCCGATTCATAGATAATACGATAGCGCATGTCCAAGATTAGATGAAATTTCGCCGAGAGCCGCGAGATCAATCCCCGCCGAGATGAAATTATCCGCTGTTTGGCCGCGCGATATACATAGATTCGACTCGGTGCGGCTCGAGCTTCAGGTGAATCTGGTATTCGGCGCTGGTTATATGCGGGAAACGCGCATCTGATCCATTGAATTATTCATGCCCGGGCATTACGCGACTATTAGCATCGCATTGCATACTTTGACGGAGCAAGTCGTTTAATTTGACAGCTGATGTCCGAGACAGTTGGCTCTCGCTCGTTCGGGATCCTCCTCCAGGAATATTGCGCCGTCTATCTCCGGCCTCGTATTTCGCGCGACTTGTTGCAAAATTACACAGCTGAGTAATTCAGCGATATCGGTGTCGAGCTAATCTTGTTTGGAATTTACATTTGCGTATTAACTTTGCTACTTGTCTTGGTCAAAGTGTAACGACAGGGACATTGGTTTTCTAATGAATTTCTGAGAGAAAAGTGTCTAAAACTGATTAAGTCTCGAAATTGACTTTCAACTTCGGATTATTTTAAGTATTCCGTTTTAGAATGAGGGTACTGTGTTTGTATATGATCATGAGGCTATTGAACCCTCTGATTGGTGCAATCACGTCGCTGCAGACTATTATTTGACTTAAACGAAAGAGTCGAGAAAATTGCCTCAAAATCGACGTAAAATTAGCCGAAATTTGGGGATAGAATTCATATAATACTTCCAAACGTAGCCAAAATTCATTTGGAATTAGAGACAACACTTCTTCAGTTTCTAGAAGCGGGTCACATGAATTCACCGGTGGGAAAAACTGATCTCGGGTTCGCGCGAGGTAATCACTTCGTGTGAATCTTGTATATGGGAAGAACTGACATTGACAGATGACTTGCAAGATTCAAGTTCCACGATAAGAATAGATTCCTCACTTGAGAGCGATAAGCTGTTCACTGGTTTGATAGTCTGAGAATAATCTCTTGACTCTTGCATGTCTCAAGCTTCTCAGTTTGCAAATTACCTCGAGCTTGGAGACAATTTCGCGCTTGTCTACAAAAGTTGAGGAGGGATCAATTTGCAGCTCTTTACTTACAATTGGAATTATCTCATACTCCCAAGAGTTCATTGACTCTATATTCTTGAGGTCCAAATGGAGGGAAGAAATCCCCAACTGGTTTAGAGAGCATGCATGAATAATCATGGCTAGGATGAGTATTTCATGGATTGTCATAGATTTTTATAGAATCTCGTGTGTTTTTATACTCACAACCGCGTCAGAATTTCTATCAACTATGCAGCCTAGATCCTCGGAAATCGACATCATTCAATACCAATATAATTTTCATCTAAGTACGTACTAATTTCCAAGAAAACCTGTAACAATTTCTCATAGAAACCTATGACAAGCTGAAAGCCATGTCCCAATTTATCCACGTAGGACTTCACGTCCAAATCTTCGACGAACCGAATGAATAGAACCGCAGATAGCGAAATAATCAAGGATATTCATCAGCCGGCTCGGGTATCACTGATCCCGAGACAATGGGAAGTCGAGTAACGATCAATGTCAGATTGAGCACCTGCCGCTCTCCCCAGAGTAATTTTGCGAAACTAATTAAGACCTCTGTCGCAGAGCTCCGGGCAGTCATCAAAACAGCTTATGGGCCATATCGCGAGAGCCTCTTTTTTTGTTATCGGCTCAGGCCGGATTGCGACTCGTAATTAAATTTCCACACTGCCGCCTCTCTCTTCTCTCCTTCTCTTTCCTCATTTTCTTCCACCCGCCGCGAGTTTTAATCCTACAGAGAGACAGAGAGAACGTAATATCTTAGGCAGCCGAGGCATTAGGCGAGAGAGCTCCGGCCCTGATCAACGATTCGACCAACCAATTACGAAGGCTTCGTGAAAAATCCCCTTCCACCCCTCATTCTCCATTCTCTCGTTCTCGATATCCTTTTCGCTTGAAATATTCACCAGATAGTTCGTCTATATACGTATCCTGGTTCGCGTGCGCGGATTTCTGAGGAAGCCAAAAGGTATATATACTTGGATCTGTGCCTCGTCCAATTGAGAAATCGAGCTTTCTTGCTCGATGCCACTGACTCGGGGCTTATTAGGAATTGATGAGGAAGGAATGAAGCCTGTATTATTACATACTTTTGCGCTGTGAGTTGGCTCAGAAGGTAGGAATCAGATGTCTGGATGTCGGAGTTGTGAGATAGAATTTCAAGTTAACGAAAATTGATGGCCGTGTATTTTCGATGGAGCCGAGGGATTTTGACCCTTCTCAGACTATGCTCGGTGATACTTTCAACGAGATAAAGAAAGGGATAAGAATATGCTCGCTTTCTTCTGTCCCTTCTCATTCCGAGTCGTCCCTTTTCCATTGGGAGCGATGCCTGGACGGAGAGCGGACAATCTTTTATGCTTGGATGATTTCATTAAATTCTCTCTGGTCATTTCCGAGTTTCAAGAAGTCCTTCCGCACTAACTTTTCTTGCACCCAATTATCAGGTGTCATTTCATATTAAAAGTGAGTGAAAAGTCGTTTCACTATGAGATAATGGATATAATTCTGAGATTGCTCATCGCGATCCCTGATTATTGAATGTTCAATGTGGCTCTTAGTGCTCTTCATTGTTGTAGAATTAATTCCCTAAAACAATCGTTTTTTAACTATACCGCGTTGCAGACTCAAAATGATGTATTCTAATGATTATTGTAACGTTTCTATCGCCATTTGAATGCTTATATTCCTTTGCTCTACCTTCGAAAACTCGATAATAATTCAGTCAATTTCGAGAAAATGTTCAAATAAATTTCAAGAGTCATGCGAGATAATTCAATGGAATTCTGATGAAATGTAATAGTGGCGTCGGGAAATATCGCTAAAACATAATTTTTCCTTTTATCTCGAGATATGTGGAGGAAATTATCTGCTGATATGCAAAGGAACTGATGCAATGAAAATGTTTTTTTTCCAGATCTCAAAACACGGTCGACACTCGGTATCCAGCCCCCAAAAATCCTCAAAACAGAGAAAAACCTACAAAGAAGATCTAAAAAAACCAATCAAACGTCTCTCGGGAAACAGCGATCTCATCTCCAGCAGCAACTTCCAGCCACCGCACTACACCCCAGTCAGCGAAATTTTCTCGAGGTACGCAGGCCCAACGTATACACTCCCACTATCCCCGTTTGAATTTCGCGGTGAGCTTGCAAAGCGCGCGAAAATCGAAAATCGATGGGTCGGCGCTTCATTAAGTCGCGACACGCGCGCCTGTATCAGGCCGATACGCGCCGACGTTTGCCATAGAAAATCCCATTTGGCTCTTTTACATCGGGCCTCGTCTCGCTTGCTACACGTATATTGTATATAGTGCTTGGTTACGCCGTGTTTGGACCGCCTACTTCGTGTTTTCCGCTCTCACGCTCGGCCGATTGAAAAAGCATTAGCGAAAACAGACGCTAATTACGAGCGACATGGATGGGCGAGAGACGCGGGTGGCACCGTGAGAGATCGGTGATTGACGGTACGGGTCGCCGGTGCCCGAGTCTACCACTTGTTGTTGCCGGTGGTGGTATTGGTGGTAGAAGGAGCTTGCGGGCGAGGGAAATTGAATTTTAGGTGGAGGTCTTTGATGCTGCTCGAATGGGAGAGCATGAGTTGAAGGAGTCGATTTTGCGGATGGAAGTTATCTTGTGTCTCGTTTAGGAATGATTTAAAATTATGGGATTTCCGCAGTTGTCCTCTCGATTTTTAATGGAATTGATTTTTTTCAACATCCGTGTAATTGAAAGAAGTTTGAAGTATTGACGAAGGGCGAAGACGCGCCATGCGATTGTTCAAATAAGACATGTTGGGTGTCTTTTTCAAAGATGAATTGAAAATTTTTACAGTTGTACGGCTGCGAACCGTAGTGATATAAGTCTATTTTGGATTTTCGAATATTTCATTAGTTTCCCATGGACTGCGAGACCCGAAGTCGGTTTCATCGAAGAAATCCGTTTGCGCCATTGCCAAACAAACGATGAATTTGCATGATGGAGAAGGAATCTTTCCGGTCTATCGTCAC
This sequence comes from Eretmocerus eremicus, assembly GCA_030522705.1. Lineage (NCBI taxonomy): Eukaryota > Metazoa > Arthropoda > Insecta > Hymenoptera > Aphelinidae > Eretmocerus > Eretmocerus eremicus. The sequence continues at coordinate 4,707 of JAPYYZ010002788.1, read as the reverse complement.
AGGATTCGACATTTTCCAAATGGGTGAGGCAATTATTCGAAAGTTGAAGATGGACTTATTCCACTATGGTTCGCAGCCATTCAATTTATGATCTCACAAAGAAGGTTGTCATTCCTTCCATTCGAGTCGAGAAGAGACTATTGTGCAGTGCAGTGACTGGGAAAACATGTTGTTAATATAATATGGAAAAAAACGGTCCGATATTGAACTAAAATTCCTTTTCCGTCATCTGTCCTGGGACAGTGCCATTCCCGCACATTTCTTCGACTTTCTTTCCCAGACCAGACGACGAAAATAGTAGTTTTCGGTACAAGGGCGGGAAATTTGGTTTCCGCGGATCAAGTGATATTTTCCAGGTCGAGCCGCGGGCGAGGGTTAGAATTATCACGACGATGCGGAAACCACCCGCCCAAGTGTCGAACACAATTTCTCTGAAAGTCGAAGAAATGTGCGGGAACGACACTTTCCCAGTCCGGACGACGAAAAACTACTATTTTCATCGGCTGCGCAGGAAAAAACCGTTTCCGTACAGTTTTTCGTTCCCCCTTACATCGATGAAAGAATAATGTTCGGCGCTTACTCGGGTGGGATGTTTCCTCCGTCCTCGTGTTAAATTCGACCCTCGTCTTCGGCTCGGGCCGGAAAATACCCTCACGAATGCGGAAATCATTTTTCCCCGCACTTGTATCAAAATCTTCTATTTGGATACACTGTGGAGAGGGAACTCTTCTGCAGTGCAAAAAAGTTCAGTTTTTGGCACAGTAGAGACCCTTGCTTTCAGCTCGGGTTTGAAACAATCTTTCGCAACTCTGAAACCAATTCCTCCCCACTTGTATCGAGGAATACTATTCAAATTCCAGACATAACAACAGGGGTCAACGTTGTGGGCTCTGAAAGAATTCTTCTCGTCGAATGTAACTTGATAACAGTCAAGAAAAACATTTTCAGAGTCCATGAACTCTAGGAATGGAAAACAGAATTTTGTCTCAAACTCGTCCCGCTTTCCCCTATTAAGGGCGTGTTGGAGTGCCATCCCCATTGCATACTTACTGACGTCATCGAGTTTTCAAATTACTCGATAGATTTTTGAGGTATCGCGGATCTGGATAGTAACGCCGATTCTGTAGGTCTTCTAGAATCGGCGTTACTTCCAATTTTCACGATATCATGAAAATTCATCAAGAAACTTCAAAATTCATCAATGCCGGTGTCCGACATCCCCTTTAGGTCTACTAGTGTATCAAAACGGCGCAGTATCCGAACTGGTCAGGGATCTGGGCCCACCTCTTTTGCATGGCATTGGAACAATTCCTCTATAGAAGTCCAGTTGAAATCAAATTAAATGGTCCCTCGTGATTCGCTCATGAATGCATCTTGGACTTTTCAAAATTTTTTAGATATTCACAGAAAACTCTCGACAGACCATCGTCGCAAAGTAATGGTCACACCGAACCAATGAACAAAGTTTCTCTCTGGGTCCCATGCAACTTCGCGAAAGGAGGGGCACGCGATGCTGAAGAGAAAAGAGGAGATATGCACGCGCGAGTACATTATAGGAATGTCAAAGCTCGGACGCGATCCACCGAAGAAATACAGGCGCAAAAAGCTCGCAAAGAACGTAAGCTACTACATACTCGAGAACCGCGCAAGCTCGTCCGCGGACAAACTTCTCCCCATTCGATCCATCCGACCGATTTTGTCGCGCGGCAGTTTGCGAATGGTCGAAACTTCTTTCTCTCCCTCCCTCTCTCTCTTTTTCACTCCGCGACTTTTCGATCCGCAAGAAGAGCCGCTCTCGCGCGCTATACATCTGCGCTCCGTGGCTCGAAGCAATTGGCGAAGCTGCAGCTCCTCTCAGATATTGAAAAAAGTGCGCGGACAACTTTACCGATGAATATGCAAATGGTGCGTTCCGCTGGCCGAGAAAAGGAGAAGCAGGAAAACTGGTCCCCGAAGTCGAGTCGGGCGCGAAGTTGTACATTTTCGTTTTGAACGAGTATACGGAGAGTTTACCAGAGTCGTACCGATTCAAATGAGAGTCGGGCTGGTGAGCGAGTAAATTCGAGCGGAGCTTTCAAAAAGCTCCGATCTCGATATATCTGTTCTGAATAGAGCTCAGTTGGTGAAATATAAGCGGACGTGTATAGAACACCTGTGAAAACGAGTGGGATAAGCCAAGGGGTAAACGCGTGTTTCTCCCTCGAGCTTTCGTAATATCTGCTGTCCAACCTCTCGCTTAGCGGGTATAGCGGTATTTCTGTACAGTGGCTCAAGTCGCGCGGAAAAAATGCTAATTTTGTTGCGTCGAGCGCAGCTTGCGCCTTCCCTCTCTTTTAATACTTACGCGCGTCGGCATCTCGCGCTGTTTAATAACGCCCGAGCGATTCGCGAGGGTCGACGTGATGCGCGTTGCTTGCGAGAATAGATTTTTTCCCGCATAATTGCAAGCACGGCGGGTGATATTCCCGTATATTTGCTGACGCATGTGCACGAGCGAGCGAGAGGAAAATGCTGAGGGAGGGTCTGGGCGAGGTTCTTGTATCCGATGAATGGATTTTCGAGGGTGTGATGGAGCTGGTGTTTGGACTGGGCTTGAGACGATTTTTGGCCGTGATATTGGGACTGGGGGGTGTAACAGATGAATAATATTGTACCGAGTTTGAGTAAGATAGCTTGACAGGTATGATATTCAGTCACTGGATAGTTGAAAGGTCAGACTTTGGATATTGCGGAGTGAACATGAGTGAAAAAAGTTCGAGGCGAAGGATTTTTGAGCGCTCAACTGTTAATTTGCGATGGAGTCAATTCTCTGTAATAAGTTGAGAATGGAAACAATTTTCTTAAAAAAAGATAAATGGATGTCTTACGAGTCAGCATTCCATACAGTTGCGAACGGGTAATCCTCCTGATGACTAGCATTCGCTGCTCTTATGAATAATCTGAATGGGCATAATTTTTGGGAGGGGCTCGGGTCACCCTCTTGAAAGTTTTGCCTCACCGCGTCATCAAGACTGTTTTCTCAACGAATATAGATGTCACTATCACTCTGGGGAGACTTTGAAAAAATCATGCTGGCCAGGGAGTATCCGCATTTATTCGCGTTCATTCTGTTATTGAATCAAAAAAAGCCTTCGTCGAGTAAAATTGAAAGTCAATTGGCTTCTTAGCTCATCAGTTTGAGTACTAGAGAGTCGTTGGAAGGTATTCGATCGGAGATCGATACTTCCTGGTCGGAAAGCCGCGAGAGAGATCCATACCCGATCAGAAAGATTTCAAAGACACTCGACTAGTCCATTAAATTTTGATCAAGATGTAATGGTGACTCATTGAAGCCTGGACCAAGTCCCTCGATTTGCGACTGCAACATTGAGAAATCTGACTGCTCCTTCAAGAGCTCCTCAATCGTTCCTCGATGACTCATCTACCGCTCCTTGAATATTATGTACAAATATTTCATCACATGGTATCGGTAGGGCAGATCTCTCGGGAAATCTAAACTCAGGTAATTCATGGTTTCTTGTGGGTGGAAATTGTAATTTTTCCAGTCCTTGAGGCTATGTCGGAGCCATGCAAGCATTCGCTGCTAGGAAGGCGTTCCTAGATTCCTCGAATCCGTTAGCGATTTGGAAGAAATAACGAGTAGACAACTGTTCTATATACTCGAATCTAGAGTCGTCTACTGCTCTTTTGGCCCAAATCGCTAGGGTATTCGAGGAATCTGGGAACGCCTGGGAAACATAATATACATTTACACTCGCGCAATGTATAAACTCACTCAAGGCATTCCCAGGGTCCTCGAATATCCTAGCGATTTGGACCAAAGAAGAGGTAGACGACTCTGGATTCGAGTATATAGAACAGTCGGCTACTCACTATTTCTTCCAAATCGCTAAGGGATTCGAGGAATCTGGGAACGGCCTCTCACACGGCGAATGCATGGCTACGACATGGCCTTAAAATTGCTTCATCATAGCAAGCAACATGGTTGGGAATGCGCCACAAGGTTTGCATCAATCAATTCAGGATGTAAAATTCCTGCACTAGAGAGTATTTGTATTTGTCCAGGTATGAAAGTGGGAATATTATGCATTACTTGTTGTCAACTCATGTCAAAAAGCCTTGATCAATGCTTGGTCATGGCTTGATCTACGAGCTTTGTTTCTCAGCTGTAATCAAGGACATTGGTAAAGGCTTGATCAGGGCACGATTAAATTCATTGATGAAGGCCTAACCACTGTACTCAAGCCCTTGATGAAGCCTTTATGTCAAGTTGAATTTTTTTTTCTGATCGGGTAGATAAAATCATCCACCCAGTTACGTATTCAGATCATCCCCAATCCATATGCCCTGGAAAATCTTATGGAATTTCACAAGGTCGCCTCACACTCCTCGAAAACCCAAAGCAAAGCAATAGAGAACAGTAAGAATTCAGCAGCCTAGAACAACTAAAGATCAGACGGAACTATGGTGATTACAGTCCGCGGTGTGCACGGAACGATTTCTCGACTTCTCCGTGGGCTCGTAAATCCAACCGACGAAGAGGAACCGCAAGCTCTCCTCACTAGTGCTGCACACGAAGCTTTCGCGCCTGCCCGGCTTCCAGAGAGCGAATAACGCCCCAAGAGGGCTCTACATCTACTGCGTGTCGCAGCCCAACTCTCTTTATTGTCCATCTCCCTTTACCCTATTCACTACACTCATACGAAT